>JAKSZU010000001.1:168682856-168962856 GCA_026018925.1 Tupaia tana | reverse complement strand
GGATCGCTGTCTCTGTCTCTCCGTCTCCCTATCTCTGTCTCTCTCTCTTGCTCATGGAAGAAAAAAAGAAACTTAAAAAGCAGGTAATTCCAAAAGCAAAGATTACCTTAAAAAAATCCATGGATTTAACTATCCAGATTTTCCATTTCCAAATCCCATCTAACGACAGCATGATCACCTCATCCTGCCCCAAAAGTAGCACCCTGGTCTTACGTCTATTCCATTCTGAGGGTTTGTTTAATATCCTCGTATGCCAAAGGAAACCAGATGTTGCACACATTTTTCTCCCACTGAATTCTCTTAATATTTCTGTCATATAGAAAGGAGAGAAATAATATTTTGTTCACAGTATTAGTCTATTTCTTTACCCCTCCCCTGAATTTTGCTTATCTGTCCCCTTTATTCAAGCAAATGGCTTGCTCTAAGCTTCTTCCCTGACTCTAGGAATCTAGCAAGATGAAATATAGAAAGCGATTATTTTCATTTTAGTTGCTCACCCTCAGAGTGTGAAAGTATTCTTGAGTATCTACACAATTGAATTGTGACCAAAGGCAGGCTAAAAAAAGAGAAGAATTTTCACCCTCGGCCACCATTCTCTCCTTACTGTCAAGCTGAGCAACGAGGAAGGGGTGCCTTAGAATTTTGTACCACTCTCAGAGAGGCAGCAACATTTAAACAAGTAGATAGACTAGGATTTCTCCACCTGAGTGATGTTTTGGAACAAACAATCCTTTGTTGAGGGACTGTCCTGTAAATTACAGACTGTTTAGCAGCAATCCTGATCTTTACCTAATAGATATAAATATCACCTTCCTTCCCAAATGCGACAGCCAGTAATATATCCAGATACTGCTCTGTGGTGTGTGTGTGGGGAATAGAAGTGGTAAAATTGCCCTCAGGTGAGAACTGTATATGGCCAGGCAGATCAGCCTCTGGAGAACCCCAGTACAAACTGCTTTTATCCATGCTGCTGGAATTTTGAGCCTGATTCAGTGTCTCTTAAGAATTCTTGAAGACTAATGCAAGTTTGTAACTTCTCAGGTGAGCAAGCTTATGAAGTAGGCCAACTCTTAGTATGTCTTCAAGATGTGCATGTTATTTATTCTGCCCAGGAAGTTTGTAGCTTTCTTTTAAGATGGACCAACAAAGCATTTCCCCCTCTGGGATGGAAGATAGATTACAGAGGAGTACAAATGTAAAAAAAGAGTGAGAGAGCATTTATATACATCCTCATGTGTATGCTAGAAACTTAATACATAGAATCTTAACTAAATATTTAAAAATATTGTTTTAGAATTAGTTGTTTAATTCATTATTTTATTTGGTTTTAATTGTTTAATTTTAAGCAGTCTCTAACCATTAAAACATATTTTTTTAAATTAACTTTTTTAAGAGGCCTTTGTTTTGGGGTGTATGCACTTGCCTGAGAGAAAGAGAGAGAGAAAGAGAGAAACAGTGAGAGGGAATGTGAGAAATTCACTCCCATCCCTGAGGGAGGATGGCCTGCCACAATCCCTTCTCCTCCACTCACCTCCTGGGATTTTGGGCATGTACATGCATGCAGTATGATTTCCAATCTACCAGTTTCAGAACTCAAACCACAGTCGTCCATGTGGGATTCCAGCGGCATAACAGCTATAGAATCTACTGGCCCCACCACTAAAGCATATTTGAGGTGGTTACTAATAAAAGCCCATATATGAAATAGCTGCATAAACATAAATATGAAGACAAATAAGAATCTGCATAGAAGAAATGGGAAATAAAACCGTACGAAGAATTATATGTTAACATCTCTCACCTTAGTTTTCTGGAAGGTAGGAAAATAAAAATGAGGCATTAAAAGGTTGCCAGCTCATAATCTAAACAAATTACTTCTTAATGGTTATCTTAGAAGACTAACAGGAGAAATGAACTTTGGCTTATAATACCTTTGGAATGTTTAAGCTCACACTGTTGTATTTTCTGAACAATAGGTTTACCCATGTCGCCTCATTTTCAAACTATTAAAAATTCTTTTAAACTACTAAACAAACAAAAATTGACTGGTCTCTGATTTATAGGCAGTATATTACATAATATCTCATATATATATATATATATATATATATATATATATATACACACACACACATCTATATAAAAGATATTATGTATATGTATGTGTGCACGTGTATATATATATATTCCCCTCCCCATGGAATCTTTATTAGCATTAACAGCTACCAAGGTAAGAGATATAAATGAATAAAAAAAATTAAAGTTGCTTGAAACAAGTATGTACAGATACATTACATAGAAGCCAAAATCAGTATCTTCTAATCCCATATCCATCCCTATGAAGACAGATAGCCTTTGCGAAAAGGCAAAGGATCACATGTTACAACAGTAAGAGTATCATCTGTCCAGAGGAGCAGTGTACCACTTTAACAATATGTACACAAAGCATATATCTATAATCAATTTTTTAAAAGAGTTTTTTTTTCTCCTCTAGAGGCATGTGTTTGCCAGAGAGGCAGAGAGAGACAGAGAAACAGAAAGTGAGAAATCACCGCACCCCCCCCCCTCCCCGGGAGGATGGCCATGCCACAATCCCTTCTCCATTCTCCTTTGGACACACACACACATGCAACCGGCATGAGTTTTACACCACCAGGTCTGGAACTCAAATGGCAGCTGACTACATGAGAGTCCAGCGACGTAACCATTGTACCGTCTGCTGATCCCTACAGTCAACTTTGAAATCATGAAGTTGTCAAATGAAAACAGGTAGCCCTCTTCTCCTGTAGGCTTTCTAGCTTCCTACTCCTGCTTCTGTTAAGGCAGTTGGAAGCCTACTTTGGCCTTGAAAGGCAACTTCTGCCCTACATGTGGCTGTCCTGGTTAAAGAGAAACACCACACTCAAAATAAAGCAAAAGGCCACAGAGGGGCTCCCTGAGAATCCAGTAGAACTAAGGGGAGGCCTTCAACTTTCCAAATAAACTTTGCAGCTGGGTCCTGGTAGAACAGTGCCCTGCAGAAAGGAGGAGTGTATATGCAAATGAGAGGGCCCAGCTTCCAGGACCACCACAAAGGCTTCCTGAGTCATTTTCTCTCTCCCTTTCATAAAAATGAGAAAACAAGGCCTTTTGGCCTTGATTTTCACTCACCATAATCCCTCTACCCAGAGGGGTATGTTTCCAAGTCTGGAACTTCAACACGAGACAGAGACATTCATGAAGTGCTCTCCTCCACTGTCCAGCCATCTTTGGTTCCTCTCCCACAGAGCTTTCCCCATCTCACCCTGCTGGAGGGGCTGTGGGGACAGCCAGGAGAGAACTTGGGATCACTGACAGAAATCAGACTAGCATAGCAATTATCCTTTGTTTTATAATTATTTAAAGGTTGTTTTTTACTTTTGTTTTTGTTTTTTAGAGAGAGATTTTTGCTACAGGGCACATGTGCTCACTGGAGAGAGAGGAAGTGAGAAAGCACCCCAAGTGGGGATGTCCATGCCACAGTCCACTCTCCTCCATTCTTCTCTCGGGATTTTGGGCATGTATGCACACGCATCCTGCGTGTTTTAAGCCATCGGATCCGAGACTCGAACCACGGTCGACTATGTGGAAGCCCAGTGACACAACCATTATGCCATCTGCTGGTCCCTAGTTATTCAGAGTTTATTTCTTCCATCAGAGAGAGACAGAGAAATAAGAAAGAGACAAGAACCCTCATCAAAGTCCACCCTACCCTGATCCACTCTCAGTCTTGGCTGGCCCAGATAACTGGCATGTGTGCATGAACCCAGCATTCTCAGGAAGGGCCCACTCAGTATGCAAACCCAGAATCTTTCCAATGTGTGTTCAACTGCATTATCACTGAGCGACTGCCTAGCTCTCATCTTTTTATTTTTTGAGAAAATAAGTTTTAAGCACGTTGACCTATTTGATCTATTAACTTATAATTAAATCCAATGGGGTTTTGTGTATAGGAAATATATGCATAGTAAAAATGCTTAAAAGACGTACTTGTGTGAAAGTTAAAAATAAGCCACCTTCTTCCTAAACCACATTCCAGTTTCTCTCCCCAGAAGCAGTCATTGTTGACTTCTTGAGTCTCTTTCTAAGATATTTTATACATAAACAAACACATATATAATAGTTTTATATACATGGTATTATACTGTATTAAAATTCTTGCTGATGAAAAAGCTGTGGGATTTTTTTAAAGTATAAATTAACACTGATTTATATGCCAGGTTTTAAATATGACTCACATCTGCTCATCTAGCCCGTCTTCCAGAGAAACGTTAGTCTTGAGTGTACAAATAGGGACACATTTTGAGTCATGTCCTTTATTTTTTCTGGTTTTGTTTCAGCCTGCATCTCTGTTTTACATTCCTGTTCAGCCTCTCTCTGTCTCTCTCTCTCTCTCTATCTCTCTCTCTCTCTATCTCTCTTTAAAATCTCTTGTAGTACTGAGTGTCCAACCTGTGAGCACAAGCAAGTCTTCTAGCCCTCCCTGTTAACCTAGGGCTTGCAACCTTCCATCCCTCCCATTGAAGCTGGTTAAGACAGACTACACCTCCCCACTCCCTGTTCCTGGTAAGAACCTCCACTGTCACCAGACAGAGTTCTTTTTTGCTGCTCTAATGGAACATTGCTAGTGAAGATACGTGTAGCGTGTTCTCTGAAGAACTGAGATATTGTTTACTTTCCAGTTGTTTTCTCTTTGCCAACCACTCAATATCTCTCCAGATTTAGTCAGTCACTTGAGGGTTTCTTTTGCCTTTTCTGTTTCTTTTTAAGTTTTTTATTCTTTTCATGAAAGAGCAAAAGAGAGAGAGATAAAGGGACAGAGTGAAAGACAAGCACCCTCATCAGGGTCTCATGCCATAGTCCCCACCCACCGAGCCTTCTCAGCCAGTCAGGATCATCAGTGCCTGTAATTGGCATATGCAGGTCATCTTGCAAACCCATGATCTTCATATGGATCCAACTTCGTATGAGCAGTGCCTTGCCGTCATACCGCCAAGCCAGTCCAGCTTTCATTTTCTTCAATAAGCACTCCAGAATGGTTCTATGTAGGTTGTTAGGATCATCTATGTGCATGATTCTCATTTGTCTTATGTCCAAGGGGCATCTTGACTTTCCTGCAAACAAGCTTATTTTCGCTCTTCTTCACCAGGTCATTAGATATGCCTAGATTTCTTAAACACTTGAAAGAAACACACTTTATACCTAATGCTAAATTTCCCATATCGTTTCCTTTTAAACAAATGACTTCCCTCTGCTAACCTACACCCATCTTTTCCCTCTTCCATCCCCTATTTTCTAGCCTCGTTCTGTCTGAGATAAGGAAAGAAGTCAGAGTAGCTCTGGATCCTCTGTTTTACGTCATCTCCTACTTTCAGTTACACCTCCTGGGGTGTTCACTTGGGTTGATATTTAGACCACTTTCTCTAACTTCGATTTCCTGTTTGCAACAGCTTGATATATTTATTGTTATTGTTGTGATCACAGCCTAAGGATATCTTTGTTTCCATTACCATCTAATGTGGCTTTTTCCAAAATTATTTATCCACACAGCACTTTCAAAATTATACTATTTTTGATAGAATGCTAGCTAAGATTGTGAGTTATGATGATATCATCTCACAATACTACACTCAGCATAAAAACTTACTTTTTTGAGAAAGAGATTTTTGCTATGGGACACATGTGCTCGCTGGAGAGACAGAGAGACAGAAAGTGAGAAATCCCTTCTCCTCTATTCTCCTCCTGGGTTCTTGGGCTCGCACATACACACGCTCAGCATGAATTTTAAGCCAGGACTTGAACTGTGATTGGCCATGTGGAGATGTAATTGCTACGCCATCTGCTACACCTCAAAACTTACATTTTTAAAAGTTTTCTATTAAAATAAGAGGAGACTATTTTGGTGATATGAGTCTTTTTTTTTTATTTTGGAGATTTTTTTTTTTTTTTTTTTTTTTTTTTTTTGGATAAGGTGTGTGCGGTCGCCAGACAGAGACAGAGAGACAGAAAGCAAGAAATCACCCCACCCCCTGGGGGGATGGCCACACCACAATCTTTTCTCCTTCATTCTCCTCTCAGGATCTTGGGCACACATGCACACACGCCCAGTGTAATTTAAGCCACCAGGTCTGGGACTCGAACCGCAGTCAACTACATGGAGTCCAGTGACATAGTCATTGCGCCAACTGCTGGTCCCATGAATCTTTTTTTATTTTTTCCCCAATCTGAGCGGTATTAAACGCAGTATGTTTACTTTCATTTTATGTATTCTAAACTTCCACCTTCAAAGTTTAGCTATTAGGTTTATAATTCCAGGAATGAGCATTCTTCCTACAACAAAGAGGCTATTTTTCATGCTTGTTTCCCAGATGACTGCTTTTGGGTCCTAGGAAAGCAATGGTCTCTATGTCCTATAAAGCATATCAAAAATCAATCCTATCAGACAAGGTCATGAAGCTTTACTGTAGGCCTGAATAACTCATGACATCATGTAGAGATAATGGAAGTCCAGCTCTTCTGCCTCCAGAGAATGTGTGAAAAGGAACGCAATGGAAAGAGGACACACATGTCCTGAACTTCCTTGTCTAAACTGAAGTGCAAGATGGAGACTCTAAGTAGGCTTTGTTAATGAAGAAATCTAAAGTAAGGAGAAATTTTTGCTTAGCATTTTGTTTTTTTTTTGGAGGACTTTTGGAAGAGACTATGTTGCTGAAAACCTGCCACCTCTCATTCCCACTTAATATGGGGAAGCAGCACCACAGAGCAACATTATTTTTTCCTGATTAGACAGAGAAAGGCTTTGTCTGATATTTGTATCCCTTTCTTTTTTTTTTTTTTTTTTTTTTTTGGAGAGGTTTTTCGCTATAGGGCGCGTGCGCTCGCCAGACAGACAGAGAGAGACATAGAGACAGAAAGCGAGAAATCACCCCCCAGGGGGGATGGTCACGCCGCAATCCCTTCTCCTCCATTCTCCTCTCAGGATCTTGGGCACGCACGCACACGCGCCCGGCGTGAGTTGTAAGCCACCAGGTCCGAGACGCGAACCGCAGTCGACTACGTGGGAGTCCAGCGACATAGCCATTACGCTAACTGCTGGTTCCCTAATATTTGTATCCCTTTCTAAGGTTGAAGTTACTTAGGAACTACCACTTGCTTTTCAGCAGAAGTATGCTTCTCTCAGGCTCTGCACAGACTCATGAGCTGGTCACTGTGCCGTTGAAACGACTTTGACGAAGGGTAGCAGGACAGGGAACTCTACCGGGAATCTAAAGAGGTTACAATTAGACCACGGGAGGCTACCCCTGTCATTGCCAAGGTCGGGCTGAGTTAGCAGGGATGGCTCTAAGTGATATAAGTGAAAACAGGCTAGACAGGGCCAGGACACAAGTACAAATGGGGACTCACATATCATGTGCTTCATAATTAGAAGCTATAAATAATGCTAACAAATCATTCAATAAAAACTGTTTTATTCTCTTACCATCACTACAACTAAGAAAGCAATTTTAAATTTATAGTTGTAGAACTTCCTGGAGTTCTGTATCACACCATGACCTTATAGGAAGAGCAAGCCTCAGCCTGCCCTTCTGCCCACTCTCAGCTGCCCACCATCTTGGCTCCATCACATTCTACAAGAGGCCTTATACAATACTCAAAGATACCACAGATGATGTATTCAAACTGCATTCAGTCCTGTCAGCTCCAGTTCCTTGGTATCCCTTAGACACAGGGGTGCTGTATTAGATTTCAAAGTAGCACAAGAAAAAATCCCAAATTTAATGGCTTAAAATGTATTTATTATTTCATAGTTTCTTTGGGGGAAGATTCAAAGCATGTCTAAGCTTGATCTTCTGAACAGAATCTTCCACGGCTGCAAATAAGGTGTCAGCCTAGTAGCATTCTCACCTGGAGGCTTGACTGGGAAAGGATCGCTGTCCAAGTTCCCTCAGGATGTTGGTAGAATTTATTTCAATTTGATCCATTTGAAGGTGTAGAATTCATGCTTTCCTTCTTTAATGGCGTTAGGAGAGTAAGACTATCATGAGTCAAGTAGCAAGATCAATCTTATATAATGGTGGGAGTGACATTCTACTGCCTTTGCCATATTCTATTGATTTAGAAGCAGTCACTGGTTCTTCTTACACTCAACAGGAGGACAATTGATTTAAAAACTGTGAACATCAGGAATTGTTGATTGCACAAAGACTTCAATGTCTGTTGGCTCCAAGTACATACTCAGTGATACACATTACTCTGAAAGGGATGACCTACGAGAGACTTGTTCAACTTAGGAATGGGCTTAGAGCCCATTTGGGAAAGATGTTCTGAGATCGTATGTTCTTGGTCAATGTTTTAAAGAGCCATAAATAAATTCCAGGTTGTCATGCCCTCTTGGCTCAATGGAGTCCTCATCCCAGGGAGGAGGCATGATTAGAAGGCCAGAGTAGAACCCTGTAAAGTGTAGGTAAGCTAACAAAGCAGGAGCCTTTGCCTTTTTCCCCCTGAGTCTGAAATTGGTGCTGGTCATAACCTTGGCTAACTTATACTTAAGTTTTGTGTAGTATTACTGCCTTAAGTCAAAATGTAATAACCAGGAAGACAAGGGCCGCAGTCAGTGAAGACAATAACGGGAACTCAGAGAGCAGCAAAGGGATTCTCATGTGGATATGAAGACCTTTGTTCACCTCCAGGAAGATAGAGTAAGCTCTTCCATAGATGGAGATAGCATATGAAGAACGACATAGTAGAAGGGAGCAGCAAAATGAAAAAAAAATATGCATTTACCTGGAACAGACTGTATAAAACTGAAAAGAATCTGCATATACCAGGAGACAGTGAGAAAAAAAAAATTGGTAAGTTAGTTTCACTATTGACCAACAGCTTAAGAAATATGAGAAAAATCACATTACATATAGAAAATTAAGTTCATTTTATTTGGTTCTTTTAAAATGTTTTATTTATTTTGATATGACAAAAGTATGTATTTTAATTCCATTATATCAACATTTATCTGAGAGAGCTTCCAACTCACCATTTGTTGTTAAGTTCATCCTTGGCCAGCTTTGAGTCTCTCTCTGAACCTGAGTTATAGGCAAGGTATGGAATATTATGCAAGACCAAGGTATTTGAAAAGTTCCTGATGCTATTGCATATTTGTTATATTTTTATTTTGCTAAATTTCTTCAATTCTTTTTCTATATCCAAGCCTATTTTTTATTCATATCTATTATTATCCTTGCTCTTTATAAAATGATTTTTCCACAGTTGATTTTTCAGCTTACTTTTTATTTTTTAACTTTTTGTATTATTTTAAAATTTGTTTTTATCTCTTCATGATATTTCTTCTTAAAAGTCTGTTTTTAAATATTTTTTGATATTACTTATATGAAACATTTTAATGTTCTCATTCTTTTTCACATAGATAACATTTATTTGCTTTTCTTTTCTTACATTCTTTTGCTCTATGTTATATTTATCTATTTTCGATTTTTTCTGATTTTGTCTCATTTTTATTTTTACTTCAGTTTTAAGTATTTTTTCCTTTACTTATGATAGAGTATATGGAAATGTATGAGAGAGAGAAAAAGGGAGTGTCTAACACCCTTCAGAAGATTTGGTCATGCCAGGATCTGCTTCCTCTGGTTTGCCAGTCTGCTAATCCATGACTCTCATGTGTGTCCCTGGCCTGTTTCAAATGGGCCGGGCAGGGAACATTGTGGGATCCAGATTTCTTTGGATAGCATATCACTACTGTACCACAAAGACAACTTTTGTCTCATTTTTAAATGGGATCAAAAAAGCTGTCAGAATCAACCCTTTGCTGATGAGTAAGATGAGAGGGGAATACGTCTCAGAATACCTCCTATCCCATCTAGTCTGAGCAGATGTGTGCCCCATCTACTCAGTGTTCTGAGCAACTCAGGCAAAATGGAAGTAACCTTGAATTTTAAGATAGGATAGTAGGAACACAAGATGCTATTTAAATTGAACCTATTTGGACCACCTACTGTTAACTCTTTATTTGTAGAGGAGCCATTCTCTTGTAAGTTCTTATTTTTCATGACCTTGCATTTTTGCAAGTTTTTCCAGTGGTCTATGATCAGTTGTTGGGATTCTGATTATTCCCTTCCCTTTCTTACACTTAGAACTTTGTTCTTGTGAGCATTCTTTGGGTCCGTGTTTGGCTTTACCATCTGCCACCCTGTGGCATAGAATACTGCTGTTTCTCATAATCCATTCAGATCGTTAGACTTACCACGTTGAATAACTGATGAATCATCAACTGTTGAGGGTCATATTTTAGATGAGTAATGTCTTGTTTTATATATTACTACATGCAACAGTAGATGCAGATACAGATGCAGATAATGATAGAAACAGAGGCATATAGACATAAGCATAGACATCCACACGCAGATGTCACAGAGAGCTCTAGTTTACAAATCATGCTACAAACTCTCCCAGTTTCACTATGTTAGAAGCCGTCTATACACTGAGGTTTGCAGTTTAGTTGGTTTTTCATCATTTCATTGAAACTTATTTGAGTCCCATGAGTTTTACAATTTTGATTGGTTTTAGAGAAGACAGTGATTTAGCAATGGATGCCTTCCTTCTGAAGTTCCAAGCACAATTGTCTTGTATACATATAATAAAGACTAGATTTCTGAAAAAACAATCTCCTCCAAGATGTCTTTATTTTTATGAGACCCTTAGTGACATTATGAAAGACATCACTGTTTAGAAAATACTATTTAAAATACTAAGTAAGCAATCTAAAAGGCTCTGATTATCACAAAATGTCTGAAGTAAGAGATGGGCTTAATATTCCAATGAGACTATAGTGTTAGCAACTGACTCCCCTGATTCATTCATATTGAGGTTATTTCTACTTGCCTACCATTCTTGAGCAAATTCCACCTTTGACCAGATAAACCTACTCCTGGTGATCTGAGAAGCAGAAAACAAGAATCTCATAAATTTGTCTTGCTTATTCACACTAGAAAAATTGTGTTTCTAAAATGCTTACTTGGTCTTTTTATCTAGCAAAATGGTGTTAAAATGCTCAGGAAATGTTTCTCTGGGATGTACAGAGAACTAACCCAAGACCAAAGGTCTAGGCGAGCTTCAAGAGAAAACTATAGATATTTCTATTTCAAATATTTTTTTTCAGATTGAATTTTAAGATAGGATAGTAGGAACACAAGATGCTATTTAAATTTAACCTATTTGGACCACTTACTGTTAACTCTTTATTTGTAGAGGATCTTAAATTATATGCCCATGTTACTGGGTTTTATTAGAATTAAATTCATATGGAAACTTAGCAGAAGATAAATTTTGTAATGTTCAGTCTTTGACTCAGTCTGATACAGATTTATTCTAATTATCTCATTTTTTTCAAACAAGGGAACAGCTATTCATATAACTATACCTATTCCTGCTCTGTTGTAGTGTGACACACTACGTAATATAGCACTAATACTTTCATGCTTTTAAATGAAGATGAGTTAATAAGCCACACTTTCATTTTCTTGCATAATAATGAAAAAAAACACATTATGTGCAGTAGTTTATGACTACCATTTGATAGATAAAAAAATTAAAGTTCAAAAGTATCAGGTAACACCCTGAGATGAAATTGCTACCAAGTAGAAGCAGCAGATTTCTAAATAAATTAACCATGGACTGTAGCACCAAAAAGCCTTCAAAGTTATGAAAGTTGTAGCCATAGTGGTTAATATGGGAGAATGAATTTCAATTAAATACAAACTTTTAAAAAGAGGCATGAGGAACCAATAGATGGTGTAATGGTTATGTTGCTGAACTCCCACATGGTTGACCAGGATCTGAGTCCTGGACCCGAGTATTAAAACTCATGCTGGGCATGTGTGCATACGTGCCCAAGATTCTGACAGGAGAATGGAGGAGAAGGAATTTTGGTATGGCCATTGCCCTTGGTGAGGGGGTGATTTGTGTCTTTCTGTCTCTCTGGCAAGCATGCATTTCATATAGTAAAAGTCTCTCAAAACAATGGCATGAAAAATAGTATTCCATTATGTGCTTTCAATGGGTGATAGCTAGTTGCATCAAGAATGGTATTTATTTTAAACTTATACATGTGTTAGGGGCCGGGGGGAAGTCCTTCAAAAAGTAAATGAACTCTGTCTCCATTGCTTGGTAGTTAAGGAAACTGGATCCCACATAGCCAGCTACATAGTCAGAGTCCCAGACCAAGCAGTCTGACAAACATGTTGGGCCTGTGTGCATGCATACCCCAAATCCCAACAGATAAAGAAATAGAAGAGAAGGATTGTGACATGACTCTACCCCATTGGACAATGCTTTCTTTCACTCTTTCTCTCTCTGTCTTTCTGTCTCTTTCTGGAAGCACATGCACTCTCTGGCAAAAATAAATATATAAATAAATAAAATAAAAATTGTAAAGTTTAGGGAATATGGAATTAAAATACAAGGCTATCTTAGAGCAAGCAAATTTTGAAATTCATTAATTGTGTTTTCATAATACACATTTCCCACAAACTCTTTGAAGACCCTTTTGCTCAAAAGCTTAACTGCTTTAAAGGAATTTTATATAAAGCAAGAATATCTCTCTGAGTTATAGAAACCAAATCCTTAGGAGAAATTCATCTTTATAATTCTGCCATTTCATATAACTAGGAATGGGCCAGGCTTCTCATGGAATATGACATCAATGTGTTTACTCAATATTTATATTAAATTTCTGTTGTGATGTATTTCATGGCTAGCTTTAAAATAGAATATTGAAAATGAATTTTACCTGCCATAAAGTAAGTTATATGCTCTTAGAATGAATTTTCTTATTTAATACAATTTAAGCATAAAACCTTAAATATCAGCAGTTGAAGGATGAAAACAGAAAAATGGGAATGAAATAGTAAACAGAAAGACTCTTTTCCATCTTTCAAACTCTTGAGGGAGTGTAACACACTTTTCTGAGTTTATTGAGTCCTGAATCACAAAACACATCAAAAGTGTAGAATACTAATGAATTCATACTTGCTGCCACGCTTATCACATAGCTATAGGTATTAGGTAAAATAGGAAGTTGTAACTCACATCTTGACTGTTGGTGTATTTTTAATCTGACCAACTCATTTTTCTCAACGTGATGTTCTTGGACTTGTTCTCAAAAGTCTATTTTTGTTGCTACAACATTTATAGTTTCTCATCTTTAAGAGGGAGATGGGCAAGGAGAGTACCAGTGAGAGAGAATGCTAGCAAGATGGAGATTGTGGCCTTCTGTAATCTGATCACAGAAGTAACATCTATCACTTTTGACACATCCTCTTTGTTACAAGCAAGTTACTCTGTCTAGCTCACACTGAAGATGAGGAGATTACACAAGAATGTGAAAACCACCAAGCAAGTGGGAGCCATTTTAGAAGGTTTTCTAAGCCTTCTAAAGAGGAGATATGCTTACAACTTCCAAGAAAATAGAACCTGATTTATGGTTGGTTATCCTTTTTTTTCTTTTTATTAAATTTAGGCTATAAAATGAGCTTATTGTATTCATCTCCACCAACAAGACACAAGAGAAATATTTCCTGCTTTGAGCAAACAGACATATCTCACTGAAATCAAGTAAAGCAATTGAGGCTAATAATGCATTTGTTTTGAGTCTTGTAGCTCACATAGCATAAGATTCTGAAATTTGATATTTAAGAATTATAGATACAAACATTAAGTTGTTCTCTCTTTTTGTTGCATGAGATTTTTAGATTGGTTTAGTTTATTCTTTCACATAATTATAATTATGATAACATCAAGATACTATCTAATATTAAAATAATGAATAGGACAAAAGTAGGGACAAATTATTTGTTCTTAGCTTTAGCAATGACTGAGTCTTTGATATTATTAATCATACAGCTGAATTTCTGGCTCTGTAATATTTTTGGATTCTTACTATTCCATTTATTGATTTATTTGAACTTTTCCTAACAATAAGATTAAAGGAATAAAGATTTACATGGTTAGTATTCTCTTTCCTCAAAGCTCTTCAATCTGATTTATACATTTTCTACCTCCCAAATATTTTCAGAATTTCAACAGCTCACCAACTCTATTGCTACTACTCTGTTTTAAGAAGCCATCCTCTCGCAGATAGAATTTTGCCATTGCATGATCATTTTTTTTTCTACATGCCCACCCCTACCATCTATGCTCAATAGACAAACCAGAGTAATCCTCTTAAAATGTAAGTCAAATTATATCATTTCTCTGTCCAAATCTGTTGTTGCTTTTTCACTTCAAAGTGACACCTGAAGTCTTTTCAAAGGCTTATAAGGCCCTACAATTGAGGTTACCATTAAATCTCTGACTTCATTTCCTTATTATTTTAACTCTTAATTACCATGTTTATACACAATTGCTTTCTTGCAGTTCCCTAAACACCCTAGGAATGTTCCAGTCTTTTCACTGACTGTGCATTCTGCTTAGAAATTTAATGATTTGCTCCAACACCTCTTTCAAGTAGCACTCAGGTGTTTTATTTTATTACTGTTGTATGAGCCTATTTAAAAATTGAATATTGTGTCCACCTGGATTTCTCTAGCCAAATTCCTTTTTGTTTCCCTCCCTCTTGCTTTCAACATCAGTTAAGTGTTTGTTAAATATTTCTGTTTCTCTTCTGATTGAAAGCACCAGGCATGCAGGATTTACTAACTATACTCTGTTGGCCTAGGGACTAGAATAGTGTCTGGTACGTTCTATGGAAGGTGCTCAAGAAATTGTTTTTAAATAAAAGTACTTCTTTTCTCTCTCTCTCTTTTTCGTTTTTGGTTTCTGCTATAGGGCTTGTGCACTCATCAGAGAGAAGAGAGACAGAGAGAGAGACAGTGAGAGGGAAAGTGAGAAATCAGCTCTGCCTCCCATATTTTGTTCTTAATACTATAATCAGACTCATGCCCATCCTGTCCTAACTCCTATATGAAAAAATATTTGCAATACTTTATTCGAAGTAATTATGCATTCATGCTAGTTCTTTTACTTTCCTATTATTTATTTACTGTACTGAAAATATATTTATATATTAGGTCTCTTGCCTCATGCTACATGGAGTATGTAGCCTGACTTCCCTGGGTTATCTTATACTCAATGTATAGAAATAACAAACTCTATGACTTTATATTTTGATTTCATGTTTAATACTTGTGCTGTTAATTCATAAATAAGTGTTCATTATGAGTGTTAGGTTTATTTTTTTACTAGGTTAACATAATAACACATGTTTAATTAAATTATAGTGTCTTGTACTATATTTCTCATTTAATGTTACATGCCCCTACCTACATTTTTTTAAAGCCTGGAAAAATGTTTCTTCCTTCAATTATTTTCTAAATTTATTTCTCATATATCTTATCAATAGGTAAAAGGTAGAGTTCTTTGCGAGGTTTTTTTTTTTTTGCAAAGTGCTCTCAGCCTATATTGTATCTTGCTGTAGTTGTATGACCTAAATCCCTGCTATGCTGTGATCTGATGCTCTGGTTGGATTCACTAAGGAAAATCAGGTTAAACTTAACATGGTAAAATGTAATAAGAAGAGATGCAATTAATTGTTCCAATTTGGCTACAAAACCCTACTTAGTTTTTGTAAAATGGAAGTTACAGAATTTAAATTTAGTGAGTTAATTGGCAAGAATGTACAAATAATATGGCTTCTGAAAAAAAGATCATTCTAGGCATAGATTATTCTAATTGTAATATAATACATAGCATATAAAAATTAATGATACGATTATGTTACAGCAATATAATTTGTTGGTTTTGATATTAGGAAAGTCAACAACCTAGAAAAAAATTGATAAAGCATAGTTTTCCAATTGGGAGGGCTGTTCGTGGTTGAGGTGAGAAAGGATTTGAAGCAGGCAGAGGAAAGAAAATGAAAACTGTCTTGGACTAGCCTCGTAATGCAGTGGTTAAGTGCTGTACATAGAAAGCCAGATCCCACATAACCCACTGGTTCAAATCTTATCCCAAACCACTTAAGAAACATGCTGGGTACAAGAGTGTGCATGTTCAAAGTCCAAATAGGATGGAGAGATGACAGAAAAAGGAATACGGCCTAACCATGCCATCTCTATATTAAAACAATTTCAGCTCCTCATCCATTGGCCTTGGTAGGTGTTTTCTCTCTCTCCCTCTCTCTCTCTCTCTCTGTGATAAGTGCATGTGTCCTCTGGACAAAATAATAATAATAATAATAATAATAATAATAATTGCCAAAGGAAACTGAAACAAATCTGTCTTAGGGGATTGTCCTGGTAAAGAGAATTAATTTCTATATTGTATGAAAGGTACAAAAAACATAGATGAAATTCACATATTTAATTTTGATAAAAAGTTAAACCTTTTGCTTTAGTCAATTATTGTGTTACTAACAGAAATACTTGGGACTGGATGATTTATTAATGGAGTTTTATTTGGCTTGTGATTCAGGTACCAGGAAAGTACAAACAAGTACAAACATGGGGGTTGGTCAACAGGTCATCCTTGGTGCTGTATCACAACATGGTTGAAAGAAGTAGAGGATGGCAGCCATGTGCAGAGAGAACTCATCTTCTTTCTAAAACTGCCTGCTGTTATGGGAGCTAGACCCTTATTAGGAGAGGTAGGATTCACTTCAATTTGTGAGACAGCATTAATCCATTCATTGGGGTGACGGCTCTATGATCAACACCACTCATTAGGCCACACATCTTAAAAGTCTCGCCACCTCCCGACACAATTAGACTGGGGACCAAATTCCAAACCATGCATATCCGAGGAACAAACCATTATGTAAACTATATTGCCTTTTGACAATAAGAGTCCTTGGAAAGTAGAATGTGTTGCTCAGTGAGGAAATGAGATCCTCATTGCAAGACATGTTCCAGTGGAACTCCAGATGTTTAAACGCATTAAGTGGGGCCTGCGGTTGATGATTTTAAGTTCCCGTCAATCCTGAACTTACTTTTTTCTTAAAATGAAGGCTAGAAGAAAGTCAATGGATGAAGGACTGAAATTGTCTTTAATGTAGAGATGGTATGCTTAATATAATAAAGAAACTCACTGAAAATTTACATTTCCCTTAATGTGGTAGAAGAAGCAATGTCAAAAGGCAAATAAAACTGAAAAACTTGATGAAAACACACAGTGAAATATAGGCACCAGCAGCATTTTTAATTTAGAGGAAGGCCAAAAAAATAAATCAAGCAGCTAAAGAAGTCAGGGTTAAATCTCGAAATAATAAACTCAAGCTGAGAGAAGCCCTGGCTTCTGTAATATTGCATAAGTACATGAGAGAAGTTGTTGTTCAAAGTGACCTTCATGCAATCTGGACAAAGAAAAGGCAAGAACAGCCTGTATCCTGGTATAAATCAACACTCAGTATGCTGCGCTGTCTAGAAAGGAGGAACTGAAGGAGGTGAAGTATTAAAGGAAAAAGCCATTAGACCCATATGAGAAAAGTTCCAGCTGTGTATCAGCTAAGATAATATCAATGGGCTGACTCTGACATGTTTCAAACAAACAGGATTTCAACTGGCAATATTTTAGAAGCATATATTCATTCACCTTGAAAGTTTTAATGAGAAAAGCAAGAGAAATTAAATAGTCTCTTGGCACAAACAGGCATTTCTAGAGTCTTCTTTCCTAGTCATTGAGATGTGCCCAGAACCTTGGCTTTTAAAGACACAGTGTCACAAAAATGCCTGACATCATTGAGAAATCATGGTTTCATTTGCATGGAAAACAAAACAAAAACAAAGAAACAAAAACAAAAAACAAGTAAGAATAGTTACTGTTTTTTTATAGTCTTAGTAACTGATTTTTGTTTTTCCTCTTTCATTACAGCTCAATGTGGACAGCAAAAAAAGTTATCTCCTGATAAAACTCAGAGATCTTTTCACTATCTGTTTAAATTAGTTATATTAATGAGAAAAAAAAAAAAGCCTTTAAAATTGAGGTAAGTGAAATGACTCAGTATAAGGCACAGGGCCCCTAAGTGAAATCTATCCTGACTGTCTCCTTAGCTCTGTTCTACCATCTCCGTTCTATAGTCCTCTACCGTTTTGTGTTTGATTGAGATGATATAGCCAACAAGTAATGATTTCTTTATCAAATTGTCACAGAAATATTTTCTTTCATTTTTTCCCATTTCACATGTAGAATTAACATTATTTTGCTATGCAAATTATGAATTGATGTTGGATTTTCCTTTAGGTTTCTTTCTTTCATGATCAAGAGAGACATGGCAGGGGGGTGGGTGGGGAGAAAGATGAGAGAGAGAGAGAGAGAGAAACAGCATCCCCCAACAGAATCTTGATATAACAGTCCTTCCCTACAGTCAGCCCTGGATCATTCCCAAGAATACCTGGCCTACTTGGGGAGGTCTCCAGATATGAACTCAGAGCCTTCTCATGAGGGTCATCTTATAGAGGATTACATTTTATCACTGCACCACGCACTGTCTTGTCTCTAGTGCTGGACTGATGAAAGAAAAGAATGAATGAAAATGGTTTCTTGCTTTCAAGACAATGAAAGCACCAAATTCATGGAACATTTATCCATATGAGAGAAGTTGTCTCAAGTCTACCATAAAAAAAAAAATTATCTTATGTGGCCACAGGGGAAAATACTTTAGAAGTGGGACTAATGTGTTCATTCACAAGCTAGATTCTCTTTGAATTGGCTGGTTGCTATTCATTACCAACTATAGTTTTAATAACATATGAAAATAGAAAAATGTTTACCTGTTAAAAGGTGTTTGAATGTGATGCATTTCTTTGCACTGGATGTGAGACATCACATGCTATTACGCATATAAGAGAGGATAAGAGTCTGAGACTTAACAATAGCCATAAAGTTGAAAGATTATGAAAAAGTTAGGTAGTTAGAATTGTCTTTTTTTAAAAAAGACTTTCCGAAGTTTCTCTAGTTTCCCCTTTATTTAAGCATGAATTCCTAGCTACTGAGTTGCGAAATTGGGGCTATTATACAATCAGAACGAAAATATTTTTACTACTTGTTGAAATCCTTCAATTATAGAATTTATAATGTCCTTTTTAATGTATTGGGGATAATCTTTACTCCTAATTTGGCATTCATTAAAATAAAAGAAATTACTAAGGTTTATTAACAACCCTAGTTAATGGTTTACATATGGGATTTAGAAAGAAGGAAAATTTTGTGAGTTAAGAGTAGCAAAAAAAGAATGGTAAGGTGAAGAAAGTTTAGGATATGCTCGTGTAATTGGCCACAATTATCACATTTATCTATCTGGGTCTTGAACTAAAGACAGAAATTCATTTACAGAAGATTACAGACATTGCTCCCCTTAACCTTTCTTAAGAATTTTCAATGATTTAAATGTATTTACCTTTTTTCTCCTTTTGCATGAATAGCACATCTTTTCTTAATTTTTATTCTAACCATCTCTAAATAAAAATAAACTCCTTATACAGAACTACAATTATAATATGATTAGTGAATGTTTCACTGTGCTTCTGCTTCCTAACAACTAATCTCATATACTTTTATTTCACTATAGCCAATTTACTATCATATCATAAATCTGAACAACCCCCTTCTCAATCTCATTAAAACAGCAATTTTAATCTCTTCTCCCTAGGTTTCTTATCACCAAGAAAACATATTCAATAGCAGAGATTAAAGTGGGAGCTGTCTTAGATTACTAAAATTTCATTACTTCCATAAAATTTGTCACAGCACATTTACAGATAGGTAATGAATTATCATTGAATACTACACCTGTCAAAATAGATGATTTGGGTTCCTTTGAAGATTGAACTAGGTAATCTCATTATCCCTTCAATTCCAACTTCCCTGAGTTCTGAGATGATGCAGCTATGAAGATAAGAAGCTTCATTTCTGAGGAAGAACAAAGCAGGAACAAAAAGGCAGCAGGTAGACCACCCAAAGGCAACTGAGTTTAAACCATGAGGAAACTACAGAGGCTACAGGATTTAGCAGAAATAAGTAATTATGGCTGAGTAGTATTCCATAGTGTATATGTGCCACACTTTTTCAATCCATTCATCTGTTCTTGGACATTTGGGTTGATTCCATGTCCTAGCGATTGTGAATAATGCTTCAATAAACAGGTATGTACAAGTGTTTTTCTAATGAGTATATTCCTATCCTTTGGTTAGATACCTAGGAGTGGAATTGCTGGATCATTTCGGAGTTCTATTTATAAATTTTTGAGGAACTTCCATGTGGTTCTCCACAGGGGCTATACAAATTTACATGCTTGCAAAGCAGTTTTGTATACTGTAAAGATGTACGATGATTAAATGTAAAAAATAAATAGGTAAATAAAAAGGAGAAAAAAGAATTAGAGTGGTTATCTTTTATGGGAGGCTTATTAATACTTTTCATAAATGTCTACAAACTGATAACCAGGTAAAATGGTGAACTATAAAATTACTCTTATTCATTGTCACATTTCTTCTTTATGCTTTCAATTATTATTAAGAGCCTCTACGCTAGATATGTGTTTGGGATCTTGGGGCACTCAGTTGAAAGAGAATCATTCTCTGCCCTCCAGAGTTAATAGTCTAATCAACTATTTTTATTTCAGTGTATATATAGGAAGCACATACTCAAAGATGAAGAGTAACAGAAAATAAAGCTCTAATTCGAATGTAGATGTCCAGAGAACATCCCAAATATGTAACATTTGAGTTCGTAATTGAAAGAAGAGTAGACAATAGTCAGGAAGTTGGGGTATCTAGACAGAGGGGCAACAAGTGTGAAAGAATGGATACTTAGAAACCTAAAAAATACTACGAACATCAAGTAATGCAATAATGTGGTGGTTGAAAAGAAGACAGATCCCTAAAAATGAAGAACTTTATCAAATAAGCTAAGGCATATGACTTTATCCTGCAGGCTTTGAGGAGTCAGTTACTACTGTGCTATTTAAGGAAATTAAATTACTATTTAAATTAATTAAACTGCTATTTTAGAAAAAAATTAATAGTAATGTTTCCCATTAGCAAGCTCAGTGTCAGTCATGAAAGAATTTGGAGGTATACTAAAGTGGAATTAAGGAATCAGTTCTTTCTTTCTCTTTCTTTCTCTTTAAAGTTTTCTCTTACTTTTTTTTTTTTTTGGAGAGGTTTTTGCCATAGGGCACGTGCGCTTGCTGGAAAGATAGAGCGAGACAGAGAGACTGCGAGAAATCACCCTTCGGGGGGGGGGGGGGATGGCCATACTGCAATCCCTTCTTTTCCATTCTCCTCTTGGGGATCTTGGGCCCGTACGCACATGTGCCTGACATGAGTTTAAGCCACCAGGTCTGAGACTCAAACCACAGTTGGCTACATGGGAGTCCAGACATAGCCATTACACCAACTGCTGGTCCTGCAAGGAACCAGTTCTAATTCCATGTTGGAATCAGAAAAGAAAGCTGAAAGGAAAACCATGGCTGTGGTACAGGGAATAAAGACTGGCCCCAAGAAACAAGGTGACCAGATAATGGGAATTTATGAAAGCAAGATACCTAGGATTTAATAACTGATGGAACATACATCAGTAGGAGGATAATTCACAAGGTAAATAACAGTTTCAATTTTTGACATAGACAATACAGGAAGAGTAAAAATGATGGAATGTTTGTATTTAGCTACATTGTTTTCAATTTGTGTGTAGAATATTCCCCAAAAGATATGGAAAATATATTTCAGGAGATAACAAAGACTGACAAAGCAAAGCAAACATGATTGAAGAGTGTTAAATTTTGTGCAGACATTGACACCCTTAAAACTTAGAAAAGTTATTGACCCTTGAGCCTCAGTTTCTTTATCCTTAGAAAGAAATAATATCTACCTCAGACAGGTAGATAGGTTTCATTCTCAAACAGTTCTCTCTAACAGAGGAAGGAAAAACCATTTTCTCTGTTCAAGGCATCAACCACTTATCAAGCTATCCCCAAATGCCCTATAGAATGGGATCAGGGAGCCAAGGCTCAGAGGCCAATAAATTTTTCTAAACCTTGAGGATGCAAATGTCTCGACAAAAATGTTAACTCTTTCTTAATGTTTTCTTCATTGGCCCAAGCTTTGTTTCTTCCTGAAACATTTCCTCTTCATCTTTTTTTCTGGAATATTTCAAACAAAATATTTACATCTATTTAATGAACTATGTCTAATTAATGACCTAAACTTTTAAAAATTCCAGAATATAATTAATTTTTAGTTACATGATAAATCTCTTCTTGCTTTCCTACAATATTCCAGAATTTTCTTGGTGACCAGTTAGATGATCAGGTAATGTTATCAACCTCATAATAGTAAACCAACATAGCAACAAACGAGCATTTTGGTATCAGCTTTTTAAAGGGTATAATGTGAGGAGTTTATTAGACTTAGTGTACTGAAGGTGATAGAACCTTGTTTTATTAGATTCAAAAGCTTTTGGTTAAAATTATTTTATTTTTTTATTTCTTAATCATTATTATTATTTTAAATTTGCTTTAGAGCACATGTGCTCACCAGAGAGAGATAGAGAGAAAGAGAGGGAAAATGAGAAAGCAAGCCACCAGTTTTGCCAGGACTCAAACCAAGGTCCACCATGTGGGAGTCCAGCATTCCATCACCAAAACACCTGCTACTACCCTGGCCCCTCAAAAGCTTTTTAATGTCCCTGAAACCACTCTTCAATCAATCATCAGTTTAATAAACATTTACTTACTCTCTTCAGTGTCACAGGTACTGTTTTACCACCAGTTACACAAAAGTATGTTTAGACCATGGGCAAGTAAATAAACAATAATTTTAAATAGATATAGATATAAAATTCAAAACTAGGATTACTTCTGGTAGTGATATGTATGGAATAAACAAAAGTGGGACAAACAAAAGATGTGGTTTTTTTAACAACTGTGTGGGCTAACAGGTCTACCTTAGATATCTCTGAAGAGATAACAGTAAAATGGAGACATAAATGATAAGAAGAAGCCTGACACACAGAGAAGTGGGGATTAAGTATTCCAAACAGAAGAGAAAGCACATTTAAGACCGGAAGCAGACTAATTTCTAATAACAAAGTAAGCCAGTGTATACAGAGCTTCTGGAGTCTGGGGAGTAAATCTAGTAGGAGATTAAATGGGGCAAAGAGCAGGAAAATAATGAATAACCCCTTGTAGAGCCTGGTGAAGAGTAGGGTAAGGACCAGATGGTGGCACACTAGTAACGCAGTGCACAAAAAATGGTCCCAGGTTCACAGGCCTCGTCTTCTCCCACAAACGTGTTGTGCTCGCTGGGGAAGGATGGGGGTGCTGAGATCCTGTGGGGATCACTTGTTTCTCTCATAGATAAAATAAATAAGCTTAAAAAAGGAGTCAGTTTTTATGTTAAATAAAATGGATAAACTCCTGAAAAATTTAGTGCAGTGGAATGAGGGAAATGATGATGTGATGCATATTTTAAAAATATTATTCTTCTCAGGGCCAACATATGGCATGTGGTCATGTCACTGAACTCCCATGTAGTTGACCATGGTTCGAGTCCTGGACTGGGCAGCTCAAAACTCATGCTGGATGTGTGTGCGTGTGTGCCCAGGACCCTGAGGGGAAAATGGAGGAAAAGGGATTCCACATGGCCATCACCCTGGGGGTGGGGGGTGATTTCTTGCTCTTTGTCTCTCTCTGCTTCTCTGGCAAATGCATGCACCATATAGCAAAAATCTCTCTCTCAAAAAAAAAAAAAAAAAAAAGTCATTCTTCTCTGTGGCAACAGGGTGTGAGAGGGCAGTGGTGAAGGTGAAACTATTGACCTTGTGATGTGGACATCCTCCTGCCAGAAAGACATCCTGACTGAATCTGGTAAGAGATGGTTAAAAAATCATGGTTAAGAATTAATTAAAGAATGATGTAATTTAATAAAAAGGATTCTTTCCTTCTGGAAATGATCACTAAATCATTTTTTGCATTAGAAAAAATCCATATGGAATGTCATCTTTTTCATCTTAAAATATGTATTTCCCTAGATTCTGCTGTACATTTGATTTTTAAAACATCACAATTTAAAAATAGCAGCTAAAGTTTTTTTTGTCTTTTTCTGTATTCTATGCACAAAAATATAATATGTTGTGACTTATTCAAAGCATTAAACTTTTAAAAGTAACTTATTTCAAATACATTTCATACATTTTTTTTACTTAAGAGCTAAGAAGCTAAATAAAACCATATTTTATGTTGAAGAACAAAAAAGTACAGGGAATTTATTGAAATAAGATCAGTACTACGAATCTAACCTGTTCATCAGTTGCAAAAACACTACAGAAAACTGCAAAATCACTGGAGAAAGCTTATTTACAATTTCTGTACAAAGCGGGAGGAGAGTGGAGGGTGAACAATATTTTGATACAAAGCACTCACAGAACAAACGTTATTTAATGAAAAGAGGACAAATCTTGCTGGTAGCATTTTATCTCAAACTCATCATCCAGTTAGATGTCAAAAGCATTTAGCATATCAAACAAAAAATAGCAAAATTGAAAAACGATATAAATATTCAGTAAGAGGGGAATGTATAAATAAGTTGTGGCACAGAAGATGCCTAATTATGCAAGGAAATTTGGAAATAAAGTTTGAACAATTAAAGCGAATCTGTATAAAGAGGTACTAACGTGTCAAAGGCATTATTGAAAAAATATTGATTGAAATTATCTTGAAAAAAATTAAAAGTTTTTATTATATTTTGTAACATTTAGATGAATAAATTCAAAGAAGTGAAAATTATTAAGTTGAATAAAAATGATTCCAGTGAGTTTTTTTTAAGGTTTTTAGCTTTTATTTGGGGGGGAAGAGGGGTTGGCGTAGGGCACTCTTGAAGAGAAACAGAGAGAGAGAAAAAGCAAGAAAATATCCCCCAGGGGGTATGACCATGCTGCTCTGTTTTCCTTGAGGTCTTTGGGCACCACACACATGTACCCAGCATGATTTTGAGTTGCTGAGTCCAAAACTCAAAACTGCATAGTGAGGCATGTGGGATCCAGCCACCTTAGCCTCCACATGATCCGCCTGACCAGTTTTAGCTTCTTCATGTTTATTCTGAGTAAACTGTTTCAAAGAATGATGCTGTATCATCTTCATTTTACAATAGACTTTAGCAATGCAATCATAAGGTGAAGCACTTACTTTTCCATGAGTGTCTCACAACCTCTTAAACACTCTAATGTATTCACAGGGTTATCATTATTTTCCTGTCAGTTAGTTTTCCCTGAATATTACCATGAAACTTTAAAACATTTTTCTTGCCTACTTGCCTTTTCCACTTAGCTGATCAATAAGCATTTCAAAATGTATATGTGTAAACGATAACTGTTCCCAGAATTCCTTCTCCCCTCGAACTGATGAAGTCTTCGTCACTCAATAAAGGCCATAGCCTATCCATGTGATCAGAGTGTGACTGGGTATCTGTCACATTCCCTCTACTCTTTTTTGTCCTCTCTTTTCTCCCATACTAAGTCAATCCACCTATTTCATTCTATAGTATATCTACCATTAGCATCACAGTATAAATTAGACTCATTTAATAAATGAATTTCTATAAGCCTCCTAATACGGTCATCATTTTTTCCACCCTCTGTATAATATATTATCCAATTAGGGAGATTTTTGCTATAGGGCACATGGACTCTCTAGAGAGACAGAGAAACAGAAAGCAGGAAGTCATCCCTCATGTGGGATGGTCATGTGGCAATCTCTTCTCCTCCAATCTCCTCTCAGGATTTTGGACATGCACAAACACATGTCCAGCATAAGTTTTAAGCTGTTGGGTCCAGGACTAGAACTACATTCAGCTATGTGGGAGTCCAGTGACATAACCACTACTCCGTCTGCTGGTCCCCAGAGTGATCTTTTTTAATAGCAATATTAGAATTCAAAACATTAATGTCTTTTCATTACAGTTAGAAAACTCCAAAACCTCTTTATCTTGAACCACATGACCTGGGTCCCATTCACCTGTCTAAAATGAACACACTTACTCACCAGGTTCTACCCATGGCATTCATTTTTCTTCTTTTTTTTTTTTTTTTTTTTTTTTTTTTTTTTTTTTGAGAGGTTTTTGCTATAGGGCGTGTGCGCCCACCAGAAAGACAGAGAGAGAGACAGAGAGACAGAAATGACCATGCCACAATCCCTTCTCCTCTATTCTCCTCTCGGGATGTTGGGCACACACAGACACGTACCTGGTGTGAATTTAAGTCCCCAGGTCTGGGACTTGAACCGCAGTTGACTACATGGGAGTCCAGCAACATAGCCATTACGCTAACTGCTAGTCCCACCCATGACATTCTTTTCTGTTCTAGCACACAAAGAAGCTTACTCCTTTTGATAGTCTTGTACTAACTAGCTTCTGACAGGATGCACAAGTGAATATATGTTTCTATATCTCTATCTATTGTAAGAAAGTTTTAAATTTTCTCCTTTCCTTTGTAAGAGTCTATGATCTTTGGTCTATAAAATAAATTGATGATAAGACTAACAAGAAAAAAAAATCTATACATGTACACATATGTATATGGAAACCATAAAAAATACTGAGACTCAAAGAAGGGCCAGATGTCTGAAGGTTTCATAACAAACTTGAGAGAATAGAAGCTTGGAGTTAAACTATGGATACATGAGAGGACAAGACACAGATAGTCCAGTTTCACTGGGCTAATGTTAGGTTTCTAACCCATTTTTCTGTGCATAGGCAGATAAGGAGTAACATCAGCTAACGCTTGTTTGCATCTTCTGTCTACTGAAATAAATTTATTTTACAAGTTTATCTTTTTAAAAACAAATTCTGTGCCTGAAACCCCTCTGAATAGTCATTACAAAATACACAAAGGAAGTGTATTTTGGGATAGTACATTTTGGTTCACCACACTATCGATCTCTGACTAAGTAAATGAATGAGCACTTTTTACAATATGATCAGTTATTTAATTAGGTACTTGGAAAAAAATTTAGAACACCAATTTGTGAGGATAAACTCCATTTGTAAGGGCAAACCCGGATCACAGGTAGCCCTGGAGCTGAGGAACAGCTTTGATTTTTGGTAAAATTGGTGAGTCCACAGCTTTCTGATCAATCTTGCGCTGCTCTGAAATCTCGTATTTCTCCCTCTCTGTGTTGAAGATCTCACCTTCCTGGTGTCTGGGCTTCCGCAGTTTCTTTTTCTTGAAGTAAGCATCGGTAAGGTGCTTTGGGATTTTTACTTTGCTAATATCAATTTTCGTGGAGGTGGCAAAGACAAATTTCTGGTGTGTTCTATGCAGTGGAACTCGATTGAGAACCAGTGGTCCAGTTACAAGGAGCAAGTCACTGCTCAGCTGCTTCAAGAAAACCACCCTCTTGCCTCTGTGGCGTCCAGTGAGGATGATCAGATGATCCCAGGAGTGACGCTGGCTCGCAGCTTTCTCACAGGCTGACTGGAGGGTTTTTTTTTGCCGTGGCTCAACAGCTTTCGAGGCACATCTTCAGTAGGATAATACCTAGGCATTTTGTGCAGTTTAACCACCTGGGTACCGCCATTCTTATCTCCACCAACTGGTTTTGTGACAGTCTCAAAAACCTTCTCCTTTTTCTCTTCCATCCTGGATTTAGTGACCGAGTATTTCCTCTTGTCCATGGCCTTCCTGGAATACATGGCAGACCGGGAGTTTCTGCAGATGCCCCAGAGTAGGACGGGGTTTCGGCTGCTATGGGACTTCCTCTTGATGGACTTTTTAGCCTTGGGGTCACCCTTTTTAACCTTGTCACTGGCATCAGCCTTCTTGGCTTCAGGTTTCTTCTCCTTAGTATCCTGCTTCGCAGCTTTTTCACCTGCCATCTTGTATAGTGGGAAAGAGAATGAGCATTTTGATGTAGATGATGACATCCAAGATGCCACCTTTGAAACACCTCATTGCAGTACATTTTATGAAGGGGAGTTAAATTATTCAAAATATATTTGTACAATTTTTATTGAATATATGTTTGAAAAACTTCTTATACAGAGTTTATAAAATGCTGTCAAGATAGCTGAGTTTTTGTAAAATGATCCTTATTGGAGAAACAAGAGTTAGAAAAAAATGTTTTTCCTTCTTCAATGTTTGAAGGCTTCTATTTATATTAATGTTTCTTTCCAATAAATGGATCACATGAACTGCCTTTAGGGAAGCTATTTTTGCCCTCTATTTCATTATGTAATATACTATATACATATAATAAGTATATATAATAGATATAAATCATTTAAAGATATATATATATTATATTATATATATAACATTTATATAATATATAAAATTTTTATTATATATTATATTTTTATATTCTATATAATATATTATATTATTTATATTATATATTACATATTAAATATATTATGTATAATATATAATTCTATAATAAATGATTAATATATAATGAAATATATTATATATTATCTATTTTTATATATGTATGTTATATATATGTATATGTATTTTTATATATATATATATATATATATATATATATATATATATATAACATTTTAGACCACTGGGAACACTTCTCTCTACTTATATACCAATGATGAGAAATTTTACTTCGGACTTTCCAACAAATTGATGAAAGTATCTATTAATGATAACCATCATCTGTAGAGTTTTAAATACAATTTATCTAAGGTTAGATTCCATATTTTGCTAAAGGAAAGACAGCTAAAAACACCAAAACTCATGATAAGTGTTATTAAATATTTTGAAGGTACTTTTGGTCTGCCCTCCCCTTATTAGCATTTTTCTTTCCTGTTTTATGGTGTTCAAAGGGAATAGGACCCCCCCCCCCAACACTCCCACTAGTTTCCAATTCATTTTATAGGTAATCTGATAATATGTATGACAGAAGACCTTAAAGTGTTTAAGAAACCTAACTCATCAAATTATTTGTAAATCCTGAAAATGCCTTTGCAAAATCCTCAAATATTTGATAATACTTGATAATACTTATATGCCCATTATGAAAGAAACACCAAGACAATACTGGCAAGTACTCAATTGGAATAAACATGATCTGAGGGTCTACAGGATTTTTTTTTTTTTGAGAGGTTTTTGCTATAGGGCGCGTGCGCTCATCAGACAGACAGAGAGAGACAGAAAACGAGAAATCACCCCCCAGGGGGGGGATGGTCACGCCGCAATCCCTTCTCCTCCATTCTCCTCTCGGGATTTTGGGCACACACGCACACACACCCGGCTTGAGTTTTAAGCCACCGGGTCTGGGATGCGAACTGCGGTCAACTATGTGGGAGTCCAGCGACATAGCCATTATGCTAACTGCTAGTTCCCAATGCCCAGAGTGATTTTAAGCTACCGGGTCCAGGACTCGAACCACGGTCGACTACATGGGTGTCCAGAGACACAGCCATTATGCCAACTCCTGGTCTCAGGGTCTACAGGATTTTAAATGCTGTTTGGTAGCAGCTTCTGCTATTACCTACCCCTCCATCTAATCTTCTCCACAGCATCAATGTCTGCCCATTCAGAGGGAAGGAAAGAACGTGAGTGCTACTCTTATCTTCATTTCATCTGCCCTATTTATTTTATGGAATTCTTCATTTCTTAGACTTATGCTGACTTTCATTTTAAGAACTTACCATAGATTAAAAAAAAAAATGATTTCTTAGATTACAAAGTAGGGCAATGAGGTAAAAGAGAGTGAAAGTAAGATACACGAAGTTATAAAACAGACAAGGGAATTATAACTGTGTACTGTTTTCCACCTAACAAATTCATTTGTCAGCAGGGGGAACTGTTTGGAGGGAGGAAGATTATTTTTGCTGCATATGTACGAAGCTTGCATAATAAGTCATTTAAATCAAGGTTATACATTGTCTTTAGGCAATTATTCTCTTCTGTATTTGTCAAATGTAAAAAGCCAATTCTAAGCAGTTTTGAACTGTTATTTTGTTGCAATTATGCACTCTTTGACAGAGGATAATGATTTATTTTACAAAGAAGATGCTGCAGGGTTACTCTGAAATTTATAGCATAACAGGGATAAATAATTAACTGAACATGTACATAGGGCAGGGGTAGATACTGGCATGCAGTCTGAAATGAATCAGCTCATCTCAATATTGATATATACACTTTAAGTTTTTTCATAATCATATTAGACCTATTATTAGCATCTGGGCACAATATTCACCCAGGATGGAAATTTATTCTTGACTTCTCCCTACCAAATAAGACTAGTTCTGGAAACAGAGATAGGTGGTACTATTTTTCTAAAATGCTATTCAGTGGTTGACATTAAATGTGCAGAGGACAGGAAGGGTACAAGAAAAGTGTTGACATAACAAAATCAAGCCCAAGCAGAAAAAATGGTGGAATCCTGGTCCATGTCAACATACCTAATTGTGGACATGCTGGGCATTCCCAGAGAGAGGCGGGTCTCTCCAAGGACTGTCAGCCTGTAATCTATGGAGAGGTTCTCATGGAGGTTAGAGGACAGCAGAGAATCCTTCTGTGGATTTTTTCACTCCTGCTTCATGACTCAGTTCAGTTATATATTTATTTTAAAAGATAATTGAATGAAGCATAGTTTAAAATTTAATACCTTAATAAAGACATCAGTCATTGTCATAGTGTTTATTTTCCATTGTGTAGTGTTGGCCGCCGCCGTTGGCCACTGAGCCAAGATGGCGCCGCTGGCTGCATAGGGAGGCGTGTCTCCAGTACTACAAACAACTCCTATGGACATGTTTTAGAGACAGCCAATCAGGACTTGCCTCGTACAGGCGAAGGAACTTGCGGGCAGGGCCATCGGGAGGATCCTATATATACGGGGGAAAAGGGAAGTAAAGAGGGAAGAAAAAGGAAACCTGTGAATAAAGACTGCGTGAGGAAGAACCGGGTGTCATGTCATCTCTGCAGAAGTGACCCCGACAGTGTAGCACATGATTTGACAAAAGCTAGTAGCCTTAAAGGGATGATCCTAACAAGAATAACAGTAACGGACCTACTCTGTCTCTCAGTTCTGCTAACCAGAATTGTTGAAATTCATAGTTCTTTACATTTCTCAGCAGAGAATGAGGTAACTGGCTATTTCCACTTACCTCAGCCTTTGATGTCTACCTGTGAGCATCAGTTTCTGCTGCTACGCTCCCCGCCAAACTCTGTTGCTCTGCTGCAGTTCCCCGTTCTGTGGTTCAAACTCAGAGTATTTTGTTCTCACGGAGACCACCCCTTTTATAATTACTGATAGAACTCTGCTAACTCTCACCACTTATTGTGTTTCTCTCACTACAAAAAAATGTTCCATTTCTTTCTTTGTTACCTATGCTTGGCTTCCTATAATGGAAATTAAAATTCCTGAGTTTTAGAACAGTATTTCAAATGCTGAAACATGTATCTGTAACCTTTTTTCTCCGTTTCTTGTAGCTCATGTTTGATAAACTTGGCTGGTTGCCTCAGACTTAAATAGAAAGATAAAACAAATTTCAACCTAAAATGATTTTTATCATCCTAAAATCAACTCATGTTCACTGAGTCTTTTCCACCCTAGTGATTTTACTTCTCCAATGAGACAATAAAGAAGTTTCCCCACCTCCACTCCTTTATGATACTCTGTATCTGGTATCGCGGGATCTGAGTCAAGACTCATCAAGATCGAGTTAAAGCCTTTTTCTGTTTTCCCTCAGAGACCCTCCAGATTCCTTTGCAAATAGAACCCTTGCATTCAGTATTCCTCCCGTTATCATGGTGGATGCCAATTCTCTTCCCTTCCTACTCGTCAATCCTAGGACTTTATTAAATGTATTTGCACATTGACCTAGGGCATGTATAAAAACTACTGTTCGAGGAAAGAAAAGAGATACAGAGACACTCTTGTAATTTGAAATTCGGAAAAGAAAGTTTAAGCCTTCAAAAATACACGCAGTAAAAATTGGGCCCAAATGGTGACACAGTAGTAACACACAATACTCTGCCAGGCAGTTTCATATGGGAAGGTTACTGGTTCAAATCTGGAGAGCTCTACGAGTGTGCTGGGCATGTGTTTACCTGTGATTCAGGACTGACTGGACAGTTCTCACGCTGGATTGTGACGTCGGTGCCCCGTGGGGTTGCTCCCTCCCTCCTTTCCTCTCTCTCCCTCTCTCTTACTCATGGAGAAGATGAATTAATGAAAGAAAATTAGTATTTGAACTAAATAAAATTGAGTGGCTTGTCTTTTATGTTTTCAGTTTTTTAGAAATTATAGCATATTTTGGTGGACTAAAAAAATTGCAAAGGGATTCTTATCAAAGAGTTGTAAATTAGTCAGGGAGAAAATATTTATAAAACAAATGAAAAAGAATGCTAGTAAATAATGATAGACAGCATAAGGGACTAGTCCCATTAGTTAAGAATAATCCAAAAAGAAAAAAAGTCACTTCATATTCAGCAGATTTGGAAAAAGCATAGTGAATCACCTTATTTTAGAAAAATGTGAAATATTTGGAAAATTCAAAAGGCTGATGTATGTGCTGGGCACTAGGTATATGGAACAGTCTGAGCAAGAGTGGAGTGTAGACATTTGACACAGAATTGTAATAGTTTTATAACTTCTATGTCAGAGAGCATGTGGCAGCAGTGTGGAACAGTGGTTGGGACTATGATTTGAACTGGACATTTCTGGCCTCCACTCCTGGCTTTTCTTTTATTAGCTGTGTGGCATGAATGCAGTCACCAAATATTTCTGAACTGGAGTTTTGTTGCAAATGAAACAGGAGTAGTAATGGAATTGATTTGAATAGATAGAATTTTTATTTAGTGGAAGAAAAAAATGTGTAAATAGAAAGATGACACGATGGGGACCAGCAGATGGTGTAATGGTTATGTTGCAGGACCGCAGTTTGAGTCACAGACCCAGTGGTTTAAAACTCATGCAGGGCGTACGTGTATGCATGCCCAAAGTCCCGAAAGGAGAATAGAGGTGAAGGTATTGCAGAGTGTCCATCCTCCCAGGGGTGATTTTTCATTTTCTGTCTCTCTGTCTTCCTCTGTCTCTCTGGCGAGTACATGTACCCTACAGCAAAATCTCTCTCTGAAAAAAAAGAAGACGACATGACAAATCTGAGCAGGAAAAAACAGAGCTTAACAATAGCTACATTAGGGATTAGAATTAGCTGCAATAGGCCTGTAAAATTCAACATAATCTGCATGAACTAATTGTATACATGAGGCAATTATTTGAATTAATCGAATTTAAAAGAATTATTCATTTATGCTTTTTAGATTTCAAATCTATTTGAGAATAATCTTTCTAACTTTGAAAATTCAAAGATGAGTAATAATAGCTACACTTTATTTTTGGGTATTATACATCTAACATTTTATTGGAACATTTATCAAAATCCAAGTAAAATAAACTAGTAAAGTAGTAAAGATAGGGCAATGGAATATAATACTTCTTAGCGAAGCTAAGTGTTCTTTAATAACGTATTAGTTGAATATGATAATATTAACATAGTATTTTATATAATTAATACAATAATACTAATATATTTTATTATAATATATTACTTGTGGTTATAGAAATATTCTCCCACATTTGGGTTACAAGTAAATCAGAGGAGTTATTTGCCCTTGACTGTTATTTAGGCCATTATTTGTTTGCTTACATTGTTAATTTGTATAGAAGCTCATTTTTCTAGGTGGCTATGTAGAGGCAAACTTTGACACAGGCTATTCCAAATCATCACAAATCCAAACGCTAATAATTTTTTTTTTTTTTTATTGGCCCAGTGTTCAGGTAAAAAGTGGCTTTTTTGCCTTTTTAGGATGATTCTGATAGCTGTCTTAACTTGCTCCACAACTTATATGTATTGCTATATAGTCAGGGTTTAGAAAAGGTAGTCAGGAACTATGTGTATATCCTAATTGGATAGGTCATCAGTTTAACACATGATTATATTTTTGAAGGTGCATTACCAGTAAAAATGACACAAAATTGAAACTCAGTTCCTAGAACCGTTAGAAACACTCAAACATGGTTATAGGACAATACTTTTTTCTGTGCAGTCTTTTTCTTTCTCAGCAATAATGCTAACTTAAAAAGGCATACTGAGATGCCGTGTGGCTTCTTCTTGTAAGTTGTATCTTGGTTAGTATTCAGAGCAGAAGAACACACAAATTTCACTTTTATTATTATTGAAACCCATTTCAAAGCAATCTGACTTTGATGATAATAATATGGTTCTCTGACAACTTACATGTCATTTTCTTATATTTATAATTATTGTAAATTCTAACAATACATATGGCACAACCTCCTGTCTTTGCGTGCCCTGATGCGCTTTCCTCCCCACGATACTTTGACTGACAGGGTCCTCTGGTTCATTGATCTCCTTCTCTCTTTTCTGCCTTTCAACTGTCTTGCCATATCCATGGTAACAACTCTCTCTTGAACAATTATATTGTGATAATTTATATAATATTTCAGGCATAATTGTAAACACACTTATGGTTTAACTCAAGCTTTGCATATGTATAAGTTTCTGAACCTTTATGTATATATATATATTTACATTTTCTATTTTTATTAAATATATACATAATATTTTTGTACAAATATATACTGCAGTTTGTATATATGCTATGTATAAACATTATATCGAAGCAATAACTTACACATATGCATGTTCTGAAGGGTAGTATAGTTCTATTGGGTTGATTATTTAATTAATTAGAAATTATACTGTACCATTCATGATGCATCTTTCCCTAAAGCATTAATATTTTTATTCCATCTTTACTTAATTGATAGCTACTTGCATATTTGTATATACTTTTACTGAATTTTTCTTTCATAATGTTATATGAGAGGACTTCAAAAATTTGTGAATACATATAATTAAAATATGAGTTTATTTTGGTGCCAAAAAATTAAAAATCTATTTATTTATAGTTTTTCATAATACATATCTCCATGCTTTTTTTAAAAAATTGTCAAAGCTTGTGACTGCACACTAAAGTAAGAGAGAGAGAGAGGAAAAGAGAGAGAGAGAAAGCACCCTCCTCCCCACAAACCTCGGGCATGATCATGTTGCAGTTTCTCCATCTGGCAGAACTTTAGGCATGCACACATATGTGCTTAGTGTATTTTTTAGGCCCCCAAGGCTGGAATTTGAGGACATGTGCACATCGGATCAACTTTCCAAGATTTTTTTGAAGATCTTCCTCATAATGCCTAGTTCATAACATATATTTAGTTTTTTACTTTATCTACTTGTGGAAATTGTGTGACTCAATAAGTATACCTAATTTGTTTACATTAACTGTGATTACTTATAATTTTGGTATCCATTTAAAAAATGTACTATGCTTTTACTTTTTCTTTTTTTTTTTTGAGAGGTTTTTGCTATAGGGCATGTGTGCTCGCCAGCTCGCCAGAAAGACAGAGAGAGAGACATAGAGACAGAAAGCAAGAAACCACCCCCCCAGGGGGGATGGCCATGCCGCAATCCCTTCTCCTCCATTCTCCTCTTGGGAACTTAGGCATGCACGTACACGCGCCCGGCGTGAGTTTTAAGCCACCGGGTTTGGGACGCGAACCGAGGTTTAATACATGGGAGTCCAGCGACATAGACATTATGCTAACTACTGGTCCCATGCTTTTACTTATAATACTTCTTTTTCCATTCTTTTTGCCTTCTACTAAGTTTATAGTGATTTTTTTAAACTCTGCTTTTAAGGATCAACAGTTGACATAATGTTTACATCGCTGTACTCCCCTGTAGTAGACTGCAGTTCGAGTCCAAGACCCAGTGGCTTAAAACTCACACATGTTGCATGTGTGTGTGTGTGTGTGTGTGTGTGTGTGTGTGTGTGCTCAAAATCCTGAGAGGAGAATGGAGAAGGAATTGTGGCATGGATTCCCCCTGGGGGGTGATTTCTCACTTTCTGTCTCTCTGGTGAGCACACGTACACTACAGCAAATATCTCTCTTAAAAACAAAACAAACCAAAAACTTTTCTTATTATTTTAGATTATTTATTATATTTTATTATTCTTGTGTTTAATCTATTACTTATAATTTCCATAGTTTAATCTGTAGTTGTCTGAATTTACTTCATATATTTTTACCAACCATCTTTTATGTTATAACCTATTAATTTCAGGGTTTTTTAAAAAAATTATTTACTTAATTTTTACTTATTTATTCATTTATTTTAATTTGACCACATACGTACACAAACACAAACACACAGGGAAAGTGAGAAAGCAAGTCACCAGGTCTGGTACTCAAACCATAGTCAGCCATGTGGGAGTGTCTAGCACCTTAACTACCATACCACCTGCTGGTCCCTCAAGTTTTGGGTTTTTTTTTTTAGATTTTTGTTATAGGTCTTGTTTACTCGCCAGAAAGAGATGGAGAAAAAGAGCTAGGGAGAGAGGGAAAGTAAGAAGTCATCTCCCTTTCCCCTGCTGGGGGTTGGCCACGTTGCAATCCTTTCTCCTCCACTCTCCTCTCAGATTCTGGCCACACAAGCAAACATTCTCAGTGTGTTTTTCAAGCCACTGGGTTCCACACTCAGTACAATTGGCCATATGGGATCCAGTACTTTATTTACCCGTTGGTACATTTTTACATTTTATTTTTAGAGAGATTTTTAATATAGGGTGTGTGCACTCACCAGAGAGACAGAAAGCAAGAAATCACTGCCCAGGGTGAATGGCCACACTACAATTCCTTTTCCTCCATTCTCCTTGTAAGATTTTGGGCACACAAGCACACATGCCTGGTGTGAGTTTTAAGCTGCTGAGTCTGGGACTCAAACCACATTCTACTATGTGGAATTCTAGTGACATAATCATTACTCCATCTGCTGGTTCCATACATTATTTTGAAACCCAAAGAAAATTATTATCATCTTTATTACTTATAGTTAATCCTTAATCTACTGAAACCTGACAACATATTCACAAATCTTCTTGCTCCTCATTGCCTTAGGACCAACTTCATACTTCGGGGTTCAGTTTCCAAATTTCTTACCCCACTATCATATCTTGTTAAGTCTTACAGAAGTTCTTTCAGCAAGAGTTACGGATAGTGGAGCTTCTAATCTGTCTAAAGGTGTCTTTATACGAACCTTCGTTGGGTATATTCTTTTTGATTGACATGTATTTTTTTCTAACTTGAAGATAATTAATTATTTCCAGGTGTGAGTCTTGGAATTGTGATCTACTGTTGGTTAATAGTTGTCCCCTATTTTTCAATTTGCCTTTTTTTTTCTCTCACTGCTTTCAATATTTAAAGTTCTTTAATTTTACCATAATTTACAGTGACCTGGATTTATTCTTATTTCCTAGACTTGAATCTTAGTATGTTCTTTCTATCTGAAGAATAATTACTTTTATTAGTTCTAAAATATGTTCACCATTATCACTTCAAATTTTGCCTTTTCTCTTTTTTCTTAATTTTCTTTTATTCTAAAATATCTACAGCTTTGTTTAGAACTACTTCTTCTGTTCTAAAAATAGTAATCTCTTTTTTCATCTTTTTCATCTTATTATCTTCTCAAAGCTAATTCTATTTCTCCAAGATTTTTGTTTGCATTATTTCAATGGTCATAGTTGTTTTGCCTAATAATTTATTTGGCTCTGCTTATTCTTCATTTAATTTTTAATTACTCTTTTTTCATACTGATCTTTTATTTCTAAAAATATACATATTCATTTAAAATAAATGTCTACAACATATACTTACTATCAATTTTGTATTTCCATTTCATTGGTGAGAACTGTTTGATATATTTGTGGGAAATGCATGTTAGTTATTTTCTTTTGTAATTTTTTGTCAAAGAAATTTGTTTACTTGAGGGACATCACACCCCAGATTTCCTGGAAAAAAATATCTGTGGCAAAAGCTTAAATGCTGATATGATATTAGAAGGAAAACATCTGGAGAGAGAGAAGTGAAGGAAAAAGAAAGGGTATCTAAGGTGAGACTAGAAGTGAATAAAAAAATAAAGCATTACTGAGTTGCCCACAGCTTTGCAACAAAGTGTAGCTGGTACTCCAGTCCATCATGCTGTCTTCAGCAAATCTCCATGGCACAGTGCATTTTAAACGAGTTCGTTGGTGGAGGACTGAAGGGAGAACAATTTACTTGCTATCTTCTTCCTGTCTCTCTCTCTCTCTCTCTATCTATCTCTCTCTCTCTGACTGATCAAAATCTACTACCAGGGGAAGATATCCCTTGCACTTTGGCAGCTGCTGTAAAGGCAGTGTGTCCTTTGGTCCATTCTGGTCAAATGCACTGTCAGTCCTTCCTTGTTAGTTGATGTTGTATGCATGTCATCTTTGGTCTCTGCAGCTGTGTCGGGTATGTACCAGGGATAGGGAGTTTTGACTATGAACACCATATGTGGTGTTAGTAGGGCTGTTCATTCAGAAATTGAGACAAGCAACTGAGGTCCAGGGAACAGCGGGGCCTAACTGAATCTGAGATATACATAAACTAAATCTGTATGGGGCATATTTATTTCATGAGAGTCCCATATGTCCTGGATTTTACAAGGGTCCCAAAAGGAAATTTTTGTATGAACTTCTCTTATGGCTCAAATGATCTTAAACTAGTTTCCATATTGATTTCTTGGCTCAGGATTAGAGCACCATGGTAGAAGTAAAAATTTAGTCTCATACATAGTCTATACGTGGAAAAGATTTGAGTTTCTATTTATTTATTTTAAAACTTTTAAAGTTTATTTCTTCAGAGAGAGAGAGACAACCTCCATAGTGTCCTCATGCTACAATTCACCCCCCAGATTCAGTCAGTCCAAAACGTGGGCATGGGCACACATGCCCGATGTGTGTACAAGGAGGCTCTTGGATATAAACCTGAATCTTCCTAAATGGATCCAATTGCATAACTGCTCTGGATCTTTGGATTTTTTTTTCTTGTAAGTGACTTTTGTTCCCCTATCTTAAGATCTAGAAAGAAATAAAAGTTTTTTCATTACCTTTCCAAACTTTTTTCTATTTCTTTTAGAACTGGGGCAACTTGTATCACTTTATTTTCTATGACCAGAAATCATTTTTAGCTATGCTTGTCTTCTGACGTCAATAATTAGACATGAAAGACTAGCTACCTGCCTTGGAACCAGCAGTTACCGGAATGGCTATGTTGCTGGATTCCCACATAGTTGACCGCAGTTCGAGTCCCGGACCCAGTGGCTTAAACTCTTGGTGGGTGTGTGTGCGTGCGTGCCCAAGATCCTGAGAGGAGAATGGAGGAGAAGGGATTGCGGCATGGCCATCCCTCCTGGGGGGCGATTTTTTGCTTTCTGTCTTTCTGTTTGTCTGGCGAGCACACGTGCCCTATAGCAAAAACCTCTCCAAAAAAAAAAAAAAAAAAAAAGAAAGAAAGAAAGAAAGAGAGAAAGAAAGACTAGCTACCTGCCTTTAAATACTGAACTTCAGTTTAAAAAATAAACCAGAAAAATTGCAACAAGAAGAGTTTCTACTTGCTTCTCTGGCTTTAATAATTTTCTTTAGTGTTGATACCTAGGTATTTATCTTTCCTTCTTTTGAGATTGTTTATACATTTAAACATTTTTTGTTATCTTTCATTCATCATTTCAGTGTGTTTGTAAAATAAAGAAGGTCAGTATCAACAGAGTTCACTATATTTCTTGAGGTATCAAGCATTACTTATGATTCCACTTGGTAACAGGAAGGAAAAGACAAATTATGCAAGTCTCAGGGAGAGGAGCTAATCTAATCTAGTGGTAAGTGTGGTCATAGGAGGAGGGATGTGGCTGGTGTGTTGAGGGTAGATTGTAAATAATGCCAGAAATGGAAGAGTTGGTGTGGTCCCGAATACAGAAGGGTAAGTTAAGAACTTGGCCTCTACTTACACAGTAATGTCATGGCAGTCAATGATTTTAAGTAAGGGAGTAATGTAATACTGTTTTTATTTTTTAAATGTAACTGTCTTTAGTGTTGATTAGAGCCAAAGTCAATGAATATAAGAAACCAGTTATAAAGCCATTAAAAGATAAAATTGACCAAGCAGAGAAATAACTTGCTTTTTAAATATTGAAAGAAGAAAACACAGTAATTATTTTGTATTTTTGCTCACATTCAATTGTAGCCAATAGTGACTGAACTACAATCATCATCTATATTGCTATAACTACATGTACAGTACAACAATTATTACATTACTATGCCCTCAATCTAGACTCCCACTTTGCCTTCCTGAAGGCTATCTGAAGTCCTGATCACCCTAAACTGTGAAGTGAGCCATAACACTCCGTCATTAAACCTTTCCATAATTTCTCACTGATTTAAAGAGGCCAGCAGATACTGTAGTGGTTATGTTGGTGGACTCTCACATGGCCAACTGCAGATTGAGTTTTGGACCCTGAATATCACATCAGGCACATATGCATGCATGCCCAAGATCCCAGGAGGAGAACAGAGAAGAAGGGACTGTGGCGTGGCCATTCCTGCTCAGAGGTGATTTCTCTCTTTCTCGCCCACTGTTTCTGTCTCTGTCTCTCTCTCTCTCTCTCTCTCTAAAGAGAGAGCACACACACCTAGAGCAAAAATCTCTTAAAAATAAACAAGAGTAAGTCCAAACTCTTGAAGATTACAAAGTATAAAAAAAATGCCCTTTTTCGTCTGTTTAATTTTCTTCTTCAAGTTAAACTCTAATTACTCAGATCAAACTCTGAGATCCAGCTGGAGAAAATAATTTCAGTCCAACAAATAACACTATGGGCTTTTTTTTGCTTTTTTTTTTTCCTCCAGGACTTTAGACATGCCAATGTCTATCCTTCCAGTGCCTCTAATGATCTCTCTTCTTTCCACTTCTTCGCCATCACACATGAAAACAATCTGCTATTCACTAACATTCAGATCACAGATTTTATATCACTCACCAACTCCTCTAGAAAGATTTACCAGGCTTGATGATCTGGCATTTATTTAATTTTATTTATTTATTCATTTATTTTAATTTGACCAGAGAGAGAGAGAGAGAGAGAGGAAAAGTGAGAAAGCAAACCACCAGGTCCTGGACTTGAACTGTGGTTAGCCATGTGGGAGTGTCCAGTGCTTTAACCACCACACCATCTGCTGGCCCCTATATCCCTTTTCTTTAGCTTCTTGTTTCAGAGCAAATATGTTTGGGATTTCTACTTTACTTTTTCTGTCCCGGATATTCTCATCTTCTCTTAGGGCAACTGGAGGAAATGTAAGAATTCGTCAGTGCAAACATCTGACCCAACTGGCTGCCTATTTCAATACATATTAGTATCTTGCTTCCTAAACCTTGTATAATAATTCAGGTGTGATAGATATGATTGCTTCTTGATATTGACGGTATTGTCTGTTGGTTTCAGAAACTCATGATGACTGTTGGAATGTCCTAGGGAAAAAAATTTAATATTTCGTCAACAGATTTTGGGGTTAGATTGAAATATAACTAAGCCGAAAATAAATAGATTAGCCTTAATCATAGAAATAGCTAAGTGTGCCCTGTCCATTATTAGTATTTCACTGTCTCTGGTTATTTCAGCTTTAAAGTCTTACATGTATCGTACTAACATACTACAGCTTTAAAACTACAGATTTATGTCTGCTGTCCAGCTTTGTCCTTAAAAATATATCTCATTTTTTGGCTTAATATAGTAATTTCTCTTTTCTACTCACTTGCTTTTGTAAGACTATTGCTTGGATGGTAAAGATGACTGAAAAGCATTTCTCATTTTTTCTTTATATTTACATAACACTATAAATTATTGAAATCCATTTTTGAAAATGTGGTATAAAAATTATTGAACAAAAATATTGAAAAATTTAATTGTAAAAAACAACAGAATGGGGACCAGAAGATGGTATAATTTTTGTACCTCTGGACTCCTCCATAGTTGACCGCAGTTTGCATTCCAGACCCAATCCCTTGAAACTCACGCTGGGTGTGTGTACATGCGTGCATGCCCAAAAGCCGAAGAGAGAACTGGAGAAGAAGGGATTGAGGCATGGCCATTTCCACTGGGGAGTGATTTCTCATTTTCTTTCTCTCTGTCTCTCTGACAAGTGCACACACCCTATAGCAAAAAACTCTCAAAGGAAAAGAAAAGAAAAGAAAAGAAAAGAAAAGGAAAGGAAAGGAAAGGAAAGGAAAGGAAAGGAAAGGAAAGGAAAAGAAAAGAAAAGAAAAGAAAAGAAAAGAAAAGAAAAGAAAAGAAAAGAAAAGAAAAGAAAAGAAAAGAAGAAGGGTTTGAATGATAGGAGTAAGATTTCTCATTATATATGACATCATTCAGTCTGGTTTTTTTTTTCCCTTAACACAATTAATATTTACTCAGAAAATAATTGGATCTTCTCGTCAGCCTGAAAGCACAAAGAGCATGTGTGCTGGTGCAGACTTCCAAGGTTCTGAAGACTTGGAGGGCTGAGGAAAGAGGATGAGAGTGAGATGGTGCTGAGACTCAGTCAAGGATGCTTTCTATCTCTCTCTGGTGTGTGTCCACATCCTATTATTACAAAAGAAAAAAGCATTTGATTTAAAAGTTATTTTGGAGGGGCCAGCAAGTGGCGGGGTGGTTATATTGGGTTATGGGAAGTCATGATGCATTTTTCTAGGCATCATGACTTTTCTGATAAACCAGTAGCACTGGACTCCCACATGGCCAACTGTGAACCTGGCAGCTAGAAAATCATGCTTGGTGCATGTGTGTGCATGCCCAATATCCTGAGAGCAGAATGGATTGTGATGTGGCCATTCACCCTGAGGGTGATTTTGTGATTTATCACTTTTCTACTCTGTGTCTCACTCTTACTCTGTCTCTCTCAGGTGAACACATGCACAGTAGAACCAAAATCTAAAAAAAAAAAAAACTTAATTTGGGGAGAAATTATATCCCTACATTGTCTTTTTACTAGGATATGGAATATCTTCCTTTTTTTCCCTTTTTTTCTTTAGATCTTTTTTTAGGTTCAAATGTTAAGAGTAATAAATTACTTTTAAAATAAACTTTAAACACGACTATTAAAAATACATTCTATTTTATGGGGCACCAAGTAGCATGGTGGTTAAGGCACTTGTTTCCACATGGCTGACCACAATTTGAGTCCTGGATCGGGTGGCTTGAAAATCACGCCAAGTGTGTGTGTGTGTGTGTGTGTGTGTGTGTGTGTGCTCATAATCCCACGAGGAATATGCAGGAGTGGGGATTGAAACATGAACATCCCCCCAGGGGGGTAATTTATAACTTTTCTTCTCTCTGTTTCTCTCCGACAAGTGCATGCATCCTATGGCAAAAATTTAATTGTGTGAATGTGTGTGTGTGTGTGTGTGTGTGTGTGTGTATATATATATATTTTTTTTTTGGAGGGGGGGAATGTCAATTTCCATCATGTCATTATCTCACACACATTTCCTAGGTTGAGTCATTGGTCTCTTGTCTCATTTGTTTTCATTATTTTTAACTGGACCCCTAGATCTACTCTCTATTTCAGTTTTTACATTTTTAGTTGATTGAATTGGAAGTAAAACAATAGTTTTATATCAGTTTTCACAAATTTTAGAACTAATTGATTTTTCTTAATTTACTGATTTCAGTGGTGAGCAAAACGATGAGCTGAGCAGACAGTTCTCCTACAAAGGCATACGAATGACCCAAAAGCCTATGAACAACATGCTTGACATCTCATATCATGAGGAAAATGCAAATCAAAACCACCATGAGATACCAGAATGGATAAATTTAAAAAATAAATAATGATAAGTGCTGGCAAGGCTGGGTGAAAAGGGAATTCTCCTACAGTCTTGGTGGAAATACAAATTAGTACAACCACTTTGGAGAAAGCTATGGAGATTCCTCAGAAACCTACAAATAGAACTACCATATGACCCAGTAATTCCACTCTCAGGTATTTATCTGAAGGATAGAAAGACCGTCAGTCAGAAAAACACTTGCACATCCATGTTTATTGCAGCATTATTTACAATTGCTAGGACATGGAATCAACCCAAATGTCCAAAAATAGCTAAGACTGAAAAGATGTGGCATATGTACTCTATGGAGTACTACTCAACCATAAAAAGCAATGAGACCCTGGCATTTAATACAAAGCGAACGAATATGAAAGACAATGCTAAGTGAAGGAAGCCAGACTAAGAAAAACAGACTTTGCATGTCCTCACTCGATATATATTAATTGTCTGTTCTCTATAGCAGAAGCTGAAAGTTTGGAAAGTATGGGAGCAGGGAGGGCAATGATCGATACTAGAGATAGTAAAGATGGGGTAATACGGGGTGGGTAATAGAGGGAGGGAAGAAGCAGAATGGGGAAGAAAAAAGATATATGTTTAATTGACAGAAAAAATGAAAAGCTATTTGCTGATGATTACATATATAGTAATGTCTTTGTCTTGACTAATATGCATGGGACTCATACTGGAAAAAGCAATGTTGTAAATTGTAAAGGTATATGTGATTAAATGTAGTTTAAAAATCCAAAATTAAAAAATAAAAGACCAAGTAATAAAAAAAAAATAAAAAACTCAAAATGATAGCAGTCATCCTTGTTTTATTCTGAACTTCTGAATATTCTATTTTATAAATGATTATAAAATTGATAATATTTAAAATATTAGAAAATATTCCCAATATATTATAGATACGCTTATTATGTTAAGAAAATTTTCTTCTAGGACCAGCAGTTAGCATAATGGCTATGTCACTGGACTCCCATGTAGTCGATTGTGGTTCGAGTCCCTGATCCAGTGGCTTAAACTCATTCCGGGCACGTGTGCATGCGTGCCCAAGAACCCAAGAAGAGAATGGAGGAGAAGGGATTGTGCCATGGCCATCCCCCCTGGGGGATGATTTCTCGCTTTCTGTCTCTCTGTCTTTCTGGCGAGTGCAGGCGCCCTATAGCAAAAACCTCTCCAAAAAAAAAAAAAAAAAAAGAAAAGAAAATTTTCTTCTATTTGTAGAAGAATTTTTAAATTCTAATGTAATTTTTTATTCAAGAATGGCCCTTAAATAATTATTTAAGATTTGTTTAGTATCTTATTTAGTTTAGAAGGATCTATTTTTAAAATAACAAACTTTTCTTAAATTCCTAGGTAAATTTATGGATCATAATATACAATTTTTGTAACATGCTATTGGGTTTGGTTTGCAAATTAATTAAAATACTCTAGGCTAACAGTAGCTATAAATCTCAATTTGAATCAACTCATACAAAAAGAAAAATACATTAATTGAGAAAAGATAAAGTTCAAGTATGATATGCTAGGATGGGTAAATTCAGAGCTCAGCAGTATTACTAATAACTCAGTTTATTTTCATCTCTCTAGTGTGCCATCTTCAATGTGTTTTTTCTTTCTGTTTTGTTTTAGATTTTGCTATGGAGTGTGTGTACTTGCTAGAGAGAGAGAGAGAGAGAGAGAGAGAGAGAGACCAAGAGACAGAAACGGAAAGTGAGAAATTAACCCCCTGGGCGGGCGGGCGAGGGGAATGGCAGGTCACTTCCTTCTCCTCCATCTCCTCTTGGGATTTTGGTGATCTATCCATATGTGCCTGGCATGATTTTCAAGCCACCCAGTCCTGGACTCAAACCATGGAGTCAGCAATGTGGGATCCAGCACTTTAACCTCCATGCCACCTGCTAGCATAGCTGAATTTTTAATTCCATGTTTAATATTCCATGTTTAATAGCCAAATTCCATCATATTACATAAATTATCTAGAATTTATTTAACTACTGTGTATATTTTAAATATATTTCCATTATTCCCAATAATTTACACTTATGAATGATATGAGAAAAATAAATCTAGACAAGTCTTCTCTATATTGTATATATATATATATATATATATATATATATATATATATCTTTAAGTTAGACTCAGAGAAGTGGAAATACATGATTGAAGTCTCATCAATTTAAGACTTCGATCTAGAAACAGTCTCATATCTTGTCCGCAGTTTGGTATGAGGATTCCTGGTCCACGTTTTGCTCTCTCTGTCCCATTTCCAGCATTGAGTATTATCATTTAAAAGGGAAGAAAACTATGATTATAAGAATATGTGTACATGTTTATGATAATTATAAAATTTCCCCAGCATGACATCATACCCATGCTGCTTAATTATTCCATAGTAATTATGGTGTTTCATAAATTTCATCTGCGTTCATTGTTTTGGGATAAATCTCTTCAGTGAACAGCTAGTGTTGAGCTAATTTTGGAGGGAGAGACAAAGGAGTGGAAAAGTACATAAAGACTGAGAATGGCAGAGACAAAATAAGGGGAACATAAGTTATTTCTAGGGATTACAATTCCTTCACGGAGTTTGACAAAAGTAAAGGATTTGATGTATGTTGAAATTATTTTTGATTGCATGGATTATGTTTTCTGGTGCACAGCACTTCTGTGAGACTGAACCACACCTTTTTTTTTTTTAAGCTTTAAATACACATTTTGATTATGCTCACCATGGCCATTACTAAATCTAAGATAAGAAGTCAGATTTTGCCAGCATTTTAATATTCAAAATATTATTCGGTTCTTTCTCATGTCTTATCTATAATAAGGACTCCTCTTCAAATTCTCCATCAGGCATGACAGCAAGCGTGTGCTGCACACCAGCCAAGGTGAGCTATTGCTCTCCTACCGTGATGAGGAAATATGAGGAACGTGCCCACAATCACCTGGAGGAGGCAGGAATCATGGTAAATGGGCCCAAGGAAGGGCAAGGCTCCATAGGAGAGCAAGGACTGAGCTTAGAGAGCATGAATCTATTCAAGTTATCTGATTAGAAACTTGGATTTTAGTTGCGCAACTTTTACATTTTATTCTTTGCTATATACAACATAGAGGAGACACAAATGGTGGAGATTGGTTTTACACACACAAAGGGCCATCTGGAAGAAAAATGGATGATAATAATAACAGGTTCTCATGACAAGCAAAAACTTTCTATGTCTGTGCTACAGTCAAGTGAACAAATCAAAGACGAATTTGAACTATCTAGATTGGGTGAGGGGTTAAATTACGGTAGAATGATCAGATAGAAATAAGTAAGTAAATAAATAAATAATAGGAAGAAAATATTGTATATAGTTTTTTTTTTTTCCCAACATCCTCATGAAACTATTAATAAGGGCCAGCCGGTGACATGGTGGTCAAGGTGGCTTGTAAAATATACCAGGCTCATGTGCATGCCCAAAACCATGAAGTGGAGAGATGGAGGAGAAGGGATTGCACTTTGATGATCCACCACGAGAATTTTTTTTACTTCCCCCCCTCTCTCTTTCTCCTCCAGTAAGTTGATTTCCTCTAGCAAATTTGAAAATAAAAAAGTAAGAAAAGAAGAAGAAAATCATTACTTCATACAGTTTATACATTGGATGGGGAGATTATTTCAGATCAAAGAGTTAAGACCCATGCCTTGTCTTTCATTTCCGCTGTCATATGCCATATACCTACAGCAGTGCATGGAACACGGTAAGTGCTCTATGTGCTTGATAAATGAATAAATGTATGCAAAGTGTCATGTATGATGATCCTAAGACTTTTTCTGCCATAATACTTTCTGCTATGATGCATATTACGGATAACATTCACAAGGAAAATACCTTCTCGGGATATATGCTTTTATTGCCAATCAAAAAACACATTCAAGAAAGAAAAATATACAGTAACTGGCTGCCGCATCAGTCATTAACAGAATGTTTGGTGCAGGTAAGAGTCTTCAAGTACTTTTAAATATTTAGTGCTCCTAGGGCCCTATTTTATTAAATTTTTTAAAAGGCATGTAATATTTTCTAAAAAAAAACTTTAAATTCATGTTATTGTATTTTTTAATGATTTGCATACTTGATTATCGTTAGACATGATTTTCCACATACCACACAGTTATGCTCAGAGTGCTGCTGCTGATCAGTGTATTTGATAGTATGTCCAACAATGCAGCACAGTTTTCCCTTTGCAAATTTGAGCTCTACACTCTTAAATTGGATTTGAATTAGTGGGGGTCATGATTTTGTTTTAGTGCCTGACAATGACTTGGTTTAAATAGTCTTTTCCAGAAGATGTGACATTCTCAGATTCTAATCAAAATATTTTGACCTTACTATCACTGCAAAAATGTATAAAATGTAAGAAAAATTTAGTCTTCAATTTTCTGATTCATTTACTCATCAAACTATCTTATTAGAGCCACTTCATATTCAGGAAAATTCTTAGCAAATTATTTCCAGTTTATTTCCATGTCCCAAGAAGTTGACATTTACTAAACCACCCTGAATCTCCGTGGGGTTCTCCTTGGTGTATAATAGGGCTCACAAAGATTTTTATGTTGCCAAGATTAATGCAGAGGTAGGTCTTCAAATCCTCCCTTAAGTATTTCTTGTAAGTGACTCAAACTAAATTTCCATTAGCTATTCAAGCTCCTACTCATTCTGCCCCACACATTTAAATAAATAACTCCTTCTCTTGCTATTTCTGAAATTATAGTTTCTGATATTATTTAAATCTTAATCATAGTATATGGTTTCTTTAAAATCCAGTATACATTATTCGACATTTCTTAACATTCTTTTTGTTATTGGTTATATTTTTTCTTTACAAAGAGTGTAGCACTATTTTTTTAAGAATTATTTTATTTAACTTTAATTATTCATTTATCTATTTATTAAAATTTTACCAGAGAGGGAAAGAGAGAAAGAGAGAGAAAGTGATAAAGCAAGCTTCCAGGTCTGGGACCTAAACCATGGTTGGCCATGTGGGAGTACAACACCCTTAACCACCACACCACCTGCTGGCCCCAGCACTAGTTTTATTAAGCTTTTTTTTTTCTTAATAAAATAATCTAGGGCTGCATTTGGCCAATATATATAAAATCATAATTTAAGCGATTCCAGGAATAATGATAGCTCTACACACAAAGAAATCTAATTTAACTCATGCCAAGGAAAGAAAACAAAGGTCACTTGCCAACACGTTAAATTTAAATTGAAAATCATATGATGAAAATAAATGAAAGAAAATAAAAGACATATTCTGGGTCACTGGACTAAGGGGACCTGGAACGTGGCGGGGGTATACATAGGTGTACAGAGAACTGGAAGCATAATTTTATGAACTGGAAACCTATAGAATTTTTATGTAAATTCTGTAGGAGCGATGGGGAGAGGGATGAAATGAGACAACCATAATTTACCAGGGTATTATGCGGAAGTGAGGGCATAGTTTGCTCAAACTGATTGCAAACAGACCCTACAAGCTCTGGGGATGCACTGGCTAGCCAGTAGTGATATATGCCACTGGTAATAAAAACAATAAAATGTGCCTTCTTGAAATGCTTTGGAGGTAGAATTGTAAAAGGAAACAAAGACAGTGAAATGTTGGGTAAGACAGAAATTCAGATGTTGCTATTGTTGAAGTGATTTTGTTTTTGGTCTTATGCTGGAGAGGACACTCCAGCGTCTAGAGGTGGAGAATTTTCACTGAAGCACTTAACATTCTTTTTGTTATTGGCAATATTTTTTCTTTACAAAGAGTGTAGCACTATTTTTTAAAGAATTATTTTAATAATTTCTTTTATTAAAATAAATTCCTGAGATTTCCTTTGTGGTGAACTGGAGTGGTTCTCTCCTATGTCCCCTTCTCAGTTCATTCCTTGCTCCCACCTTATTGATGTATATTTATGTACAAATGAACAAACCACATATGCACAGTCTCACATGTTTTAACAAATGTATATGCCTATATGCCTATTTGAACAACATATCCAGAAAAAATATGGCAAAGGGTGAGAAATGGGGAGATATATATATATATATATATATATATATGTATAAATAGGGATATATATATATATATATATTTATATATATATGAAACAAGAAACGGAAAATCATTTATGATGACAACTTGTATAACTAAGCCACTATACAGTGTATTCTGGATGGGAAATTGCATCTTGTGTGCTGTGATGATGTTCAGTGAATGAATACAAAATAAATAATTAATAAAAAAATAGAGCACTTCTATCATTCTAAAATATTCTCATTCTTTCTGTTAATCTCCTTTTCTGCTTCCCCTACTCACACTGCAGCTATTGATGTAGTTTGCTTTTTTTTTTTTTTTTCTTTTTTGGAGAGGTTTTTGCTATAGGGCGCGTGCGCTCGCCAGACAGACAGAGAGAGACAGAGAGATAGAAAGCGAGAAATCACCCCCCAGGGGGGATGGCCACGCCGCAATCCCTTCTCCTCCATTCTCCTCTCGGGATCTTGGGCACGCACGCACACGTGCCAGGCGTGAGTTTAAGCCACCGGGTCCGGGACTCGAACCACGGTCGACCACGTGGGAGTCCAGCAACATAGCCATTACGCTAACTGCTGGTCCCTAGTTTGCTTTTTTTTGAACAACGTACAAAAGGAATTATGTACCACGTACTGATTGTGTCTTGCCTCTTTTGCTCAGGAAGATGTTGTGAGGTTCACAACATGTATTTTGGTGATTTATTCCTTTCTATTGCTGAGGAATATAGAGCTATACAGCTATGGCAAGTTAGTAATGACCCCTTCCCACTTAGTGGACATTGGCACTCTTTTCCATTGTTTTTTAATGCTCATGAAGATAAACATTCATGTACAGATGTTCTTTCAGAGTTCTCGTCTTTTAAGATTTAAAATAAAAAACTGGACCAGCTCCATAGCACAGCAGTAGGCCACTGCAAAGGGCCTACATGACAAACCATCGTTCAGGCGGACCTGTCAGCCTGAATAAAACATATCTTGATAGGATAGAGAATCGAGAGAAGAGAAAATTCAGTGTGACCAAACCCCATCAAGGGCTTTCTTGTGCTATACATAAACCCTCTGGCAAAAATAAAATATAAAATAAAATAGTGAAATAAAATACAATACAAAAATGTCCTTTGTGAAGGTTGAATAATGGCCATACACAGATATTCAGTACTAATCACTGGAATTTGTAAATACTGGATTATGATCTCTGCAGAGGTAATTAAATTAAAAACTTTGAAATGAGATTCCCCTGTATTATCCACTGGTGCCCTAAAAACAAACACACATATCGTATAAGAGAAACACAGTGGGAGTTTTAAGAGATAGAAGATAAAAGAGGCAAAGTATCCATGGAGGCAGAAGTTGAAGTTGTGTGGCCACAGTCAAGGAGCACCTGGAACTAGGAGCAGCTGAGAGGTAGGGAATCAAGTTCCCCCAGTGCCCCTGCAAGGAGTACAACCTGCTTAGTGTGAATCTCTAGCTTCTAGAACTGTTAAAAAATAATTTCTATTATTTTAGGACACCAAATTTGTGGCAATTTATTATAGCAGACTTAGGAAATTAATACTTTTGTTTTCTGGTTTTTCCTGCTTTGCTGGCATTTGATTTGAAGTTGGCGATGCTAAGGGAAACAATCTTCTTTGGGTGAAGAGCATGTCTTTTCATGCCATTCTTGACTTTGATTATTGAATTCACCACTTAATCAAAATTAATTACATTAATACTCACCAGTTAGTTGAAATTAATTACATTAGTACTAAATATATTTAGAAAAACTTGGGCTGCTACATTATTTTATAAGGATGGAAAACAATTTTGGCATGGTGAATAATTTTTCTTGCTATTACAAGTAGACTTTGGTCACCTCCAAAACTGAAGCAAGTTTGCTGGGATAGTCCCAGCAACAGCAGTGTTTACTGGATTCTATTGCTCATGGAAGGCCACTAGGAGACCCATAATTTATTCTTATCCCAACCTGAAGGACAGGCATGATGGTATGCACCTGAGGTCCCAGCTACTCAAGAGACTGAGGCAGGTGGATTACAATACAGCATGATTTTATCTTAAACACTAAACGCACACACACACCCACACCCAGACACACACACACACACACACACAATGCTGGGATAAAATAAATACCACAATACAACAAAGGAAACCTTTTTTTTTTTTTTTTTGTATAGAATAGTATTCTTTTTTTTTTTTTTAAGAGAATGGTATTCTGACACATTATTATCTACAATTCTTACCTTTTTACTTAACCACCATCTTCTGCTATCTCCCCTTCCCTTTTTTATTTATAAAAAAAGAATTATTCATTTAATTTTACTTATTATTATTATTTTAATTTGACCAGAGAGAGACAGAGAGAGGGAAAGTGAGAAAGCAAGCCACCAGGTCTGAGACTCATACTCAGACATCTGAGAGTCCAGCACCTTAAACATCATACCCTCTGCCAGCCTGCCACTTCTGGAATCTTATCGAAATACTTCTATTAGGTTTATTTGGAGAATCTTGGAGAGTGACACAAGTTTTTAGCATTATTATTAGATTAATTCAACAACCCATAATTGAGCATATAGATTTTAAAATATGAAGGGACTTCAAAGGGTTTATTGAAAAATTGAATTAAAGTATAAATTTATTGTGACACAAATTTTTTTTAAAAATTATGTAAATTTGCTAATAATATGCATTTCCCTCTTTTGAATTATTAAATATTTTATTAAGCAGAGAAGTAATAAATATGAGTTGCAGAGAGATGTGGATAGTACAATTGCAACCAAACAAATGAATTTTATTCCTATTTAAATGGAATTTATTTATGGGCAGGGAGAAAATTTTGGAAGGATTCTCAAGTGGTGCACAAACTACATGATAGGGGTAGAGTTGGAGGAGGTTGGAAGGTAATTCACTTCAATATTCATCTCAGTATTGTTTGACTTCTTTCCAATGGATGTGATAGTTTTGCAATTAATAACATTACATTAATAAAATAAGAAAAGGCTAACCAATAAATAGCATTTACAATATCTTTTTAAAAATTTTTAAGTAAAAAAAAAATTTTTTTAGGTTTTTGCCATAGGATGCATGTGCTTGCCATAGAGACAAAGAGGAAAAGTGAGAAATCACCAGTCAGGTTGTTGGCTTCACTACAGTCTCTTCTCCATTCTCCTTGTACTGTCTTGGGTATGCATGCACACATGCCTGGCACGATTTTCAAGTTGTCAGGTCTGGAAATCTAATCTGAGTTGGCCACATGGGTGTCCAGTGCCTTAATCAAAATGCCACTTGCTGGCCCCACAATTATTATTATTTTTTTTAAGACAAGTTCTCTCTGTGTCACTAATCTCTTGCCTCAGCCTCCCAAATGGACTACTGAAGCAAGTTGGCTGGGATAGTCCCAGCAACAGTGGTGGTTACTGGATTCTGTTGCTCATGGAAGGCCACTAGGAGACACATATTTAATTCCTACCAACCTGAAGGCCAGGCATGGTGGTATGAGCCCGTGGTCCCAGCTACTCAAGAGACTGAGGCAGGTGGATTACAACACATCATGATTTTGTCTGAAACACCAAACACACACACACACACACACACACACACGCCACCATATGGTCTCATTATTTATTTATATTTATTTTTAAGAGAGTCAAGCTAATGCTTGCCTTGAGCTCAGAATCCTCCTGCCTCAGACTCCCCACATCACTGGAATTACAGGTACACACCACTGCACCCAAACGTTTTAGCACTTATAGTATAATAGTCAATTTCATCTGAAGGGGACTTGGAAAAGTTCGTGGGAAAATAGGATTAAAATACAAATTTATTTTTAAATCCATGAGTAGTTTTTTCATAATAATCATTTTCTGTGAACTTTTTGAATAAATATGTATATTCTGCTTTGTAGTTGTGAAGAATTTAGCATAGTCTAATTTAATTAATTCTACTAGGACCTCTGCAATGAAGATATTTTCTGCTTTGAAATTAAGTTTATTCCCTTGTCAATGGACTTGTTGAAGATGGTGTGTGTGTGTGTGTGTGTGTGTGTGTGTGTGTATGTAGTCGAAGTGTTTGAGGTACAGATCAGAGAGATTCAGTGCTTAATATCAAAATGTTTATTTTCAACAGCTAAATAGATTTGGGTTACATATTATTAAAGATAGAGATATTTGTCAAATGCTATTTTTATAATTGAAAAAATACCTGTACCAAATATCATTAACAAAGATAAAAATATTTCTAGACCCATGAAAGTATTTCTATTATGATTGAGGTTCAGGATTTTTTAAAAAGGCTTAAATCTTCTCTAACTTTAAATATCCATGCATATACAAGTAAATAAAACACATCAATTTGTCTAACATCTGGGAACCAGCAGTTAGCGTAATGGCTATGTCGCTGGACTCCCACGTAGTCGACCGCGGTTTACCTCCTGGACCCGGTGGCTTAAAACTCACGTGGGGCGCATGTGCGTGCGTGCCCAAGATCCCGAGAGGAGAATGGAGGAGAAGGGATTGCTGCGTGGCCATCCCCCCTGGGGGGTGATTTTTCGCTTTCTGTCTCTCTGTCTCTCTCTGTCTGTCTGGCGAGCGCACTCGCCCTATAGCGAAAACCTCTCCAAAAATAAAATAAAATAAAATAAAATAAAATAAAATAAAATAAAATAAAATAAAATAAAATAAAATAAAATAAAATAAAATAAAATAAAATAAAACGACAGTGGAAGAGCTTTAAAAAAATTGTCTAACATCTTCTAATGTCTGTGCTCCTTTATGGCTAAACTCCTTGAAATTGTATTTGTCATAATTGAATACCTTCATTCATCGCTTTCTTATCATCCAACAAGATGAGGCTGAAATCAGACTTCCCATCTTGCTACTCCAATGACACTTTCAGGCAAAAGTCATCAGTGACCAACTTACCCAATTAATTGTTATCTTTTTTTTTTTTTCTTTTTTTTTTAAAGAGTGTTTTTATGAGAGAGAGAGAAAGAGAAACACCTGCTACAGAGCGTGGTCGTACCCTGTCCTCTTCCTCCAGTCCTCCAGTTTACCAAGGTTAAGATCCTAGGCACATGCCTATTTGTCTTCAGGCTGACCAGACCAGACATTCAAACTACGGTTAGCACGTGGCTTCCAGTACTGCAGTATGGTGTGCTACTGATTGTACCACAGAGGCTGGGACACCAAGTTGTCTTTAAAAAGTCCTCTTTTGCATTTGACAATGCAGATATTTTTTTCCCAGCTTGAAAGATTCCTCCTTTGCTGGGCCTGCATGTGGTGTGATGGTTAGGGGCTCTGGACTCCCAAGAGCTGACTGTGGTTAGAATCCCAGATCTGGTGGCTTGCTTCCTCACTTATCCTCTCTCTCTCCCTCTCTCTCTTTCTCTGTCCCACTCTGGTCAAATGAAATAAATAACGTTAAATAGAATAATTCTTAAAAAAAAAAAAGAGAGAAAGAACAATTCCTCCTTTGCCTTCCATGAAACCATTCAGGTTAAAATGATATACTAGAATATTTTATTACTTGCTCATAATACGAATTGAGTAAATGTTTTCTTTTTAAAATTATTGATATATATTTTGTTAATTGTATTGGCTTATTATTTCTACTTTTAAGCTGACTTGTTTCCAATTGTAAGAGTGTAACGAACTTCATGCACATATTGACATAGAGTGGGAATTGTCTAATAATTTCAAGTTGTTGTATGTTACTTTTCTTCTAACCACACTTCTATAATATTTTGTATAAGCTAATAATATCTCAAACATGTAAGAAATAATTATTTATTACTTTTTTTTCTTTTAAAATGAGATTTTGGGTCTTGCTTAAATGGCATAGTGATAACATATGATATCATGGTGCAAACCACATGACAGACTGGGTTAGGTTCCCCAGTCCAGTCAACCTGAGACATGCCAGACAGCCGTGTGCATGCCCAAGATTCTGACAAACTAAGGGCTAGAGAAGGGGATCATGGTGTAGTGAGACTTGAGAAGGGTCTTTCTCTCTCTCACTCCATTAAATGGACATACTCTCACTATCATAAGTAAAAGCTGAATATAATTTTTTAAATGATAATTTTGGGGCCAGATGGTGGAGTGTCAATTAAGGCAGGTGGATCTCTTCATGGTTGACTGCACAGTTGAGCCCCATACCCGACAGTTTGAAAAACATGGTGGGTGTGTATGTGTGTGCACACCGGTCTGAAAGGAGAATGGAGAAGGGATTGTGGCATTGCCACCCCTGGGGGCTGCTCTCTCACTTTTCTTCTCTTTCTCTCTCTCTCTCTCTCTCTCTCTGTCTCTCTCTGGTGAGTGCAAACACCCGTACAGTGATTTTTTTTGAGAGGTTTTTTGAAACAATATTTATTAAATTTATGGTATAAATAAATTTTTGAGAGATTACTATTAATTATTATGCTAGATAAGGAAATTAACAACATTTCATATTTAACCCCTTATTAATTGAAAGCTATATTTTTGTTAAAATCATGTGACTTTTTTCCAACCACAATATCGTACTGTGCTTGATTACTTTGCATTTTATTACATTAGCATGGGGTAGCAGTCATACTCTTTTGAATCCAATTATGTTCTAAGTGGTTTACATATTCCAAATCACATTGCCTTAGTTTCATTTGCATTCTATTTATATCCCCAAATTAATTAAATTTATCTTTAAAGCATTATAAACGTCTAAATCTTTGTAAACTAAAGATAAGGGATATTTTAAAATCTTGACTTTCATACTGTTTCTTCTATTATTCCTTAATTCAATGCATTAAAATTTTGAATAATTTTTTTAAAGAGGAAATAATTTATTTTAAAAGTATTAATAAATAATTTTATATCAATATTTTTTTAAAGATGTAAGACTATCTTCCAAAATTATTCTCGGTAAATTCTCAAGATTAATGGACTTTAGAAACAAGGTCAAAGTTTGGGGATCTATTGCATCTATCTCTAAAACAAGTCAATATAATATAGATTACCCAAATTTCTATGTTTTAGGTTTTCTAACATAGGCTGGATAAAATTTATTTAAAATTGTGGAACATGTTATATAGTTAAAAAGTGAATTAAATATATGTGTGTACATGATTTAACAATTAATATTTACATGATGCTCAACTTCTTACCATCGGATAAATAAAACATCACTGGTATATGAAACTGCTGCTATACCCCCTTCTATCTGGTACCCTCTTTCCCATACTCCAAACCACCTTTTATGTAGAATTTGGGATAATGGGTCATTTGTTTTCCAATATACTCCTGTTGGATTTTCTCCTAAGAAACAGAGAAACATGGGATTCAATAAAGGAATTATTCAACCCAAAATAGAGACAGAAGGAGTTCCCAGGCAGTAAAGTTAGAGAAAGATCATATGAATAAACCACTCATACAACATACCAGGAAATCAACCACCCCAAAGTGAAATAAAAGCATGGAGGCTTCAAGAAAAGATATCTCCAAGAAAAAAAAAAAAAAGTGAATAGATTCTTTGGGGTAGGTATTAGAGAGTTTAAATTTCTGACACAGATTTCGAAGAGGAGTGAGAAAAGTAAATGAAGTTTAATAAAATTACCAATTGCAACAACAACAAAAAAATTAGAGATGAAGAGAAATAGAGAGCCAGGCAGCTATACCTGAAAGGCCTAAGGTTTACATGCTGAGACGTCCCGTAACATTCTAGGGTGTGCACACAGGTGCCCATGGTTCAAGCCAGCTGAGACCTGAGGTGGATCATGTCACAGGGATCCTGCTCAGTATTCCTGTCTGTGTCTCCCTGTCTCTTTTTCTCCATGAAAGTAATTAATGGGCAAACTTAAAGAAAAGAAAACAGAATCATATCACACTATAAAGGTTATCTGTAAATAATATTTAGAAAAATGGTAATAGGTAAAAATTATTCAAAAAATTAATTATTATTATTATTAAAAAATTAACATTATACATTTGATAGGATATAGGACTAGGGAGATTTGTGTTTTTCTGTGTGTCTGCAAGTTCTAGAATTTGTGTTGTGCTCATAATGTGAGACATGAATGAGAACTACTACTCATTTTATATATTAGGAAATCAATAATTTGAGGTTAAAAAGGCAAGAAGAAACAATGAAAATGTGATCAGTTAACAATATCTATATAAATATTAGAAAGAAACAGCAGAAGTGTCAAAAATACTTGCTTCTTTTAAAATAGGCATGAAGGATATCTATTTGACTTTTAGAACTACGTGTAGGGGGCCAGATGGTGGTGCAGGGTAAACTGGGATGCTCTGTGAGGCAGTCCTACGCGGGAAGTTCCCCAGTTCTATCCCAGATACCTCCCTGAGTCCTCTGGGCACACGCTTACCTGTGACCTGGGGGCTTGCGGCTGCCTGGAGGTGGGTTATGGGGTCAGGACACTTTCATAGTACTGTCTCTCATGTTCATGAAAAAAAAAATTAAAAATAATATGTCCAGGGAACAGCAGGTAGTGTAGTGATTGTGGTAATGGACTCCCGCATAGCTGACTGCAGTTCAATTCCCAGACCTGGTGACTTGGGAATACCGCCTGGCATGTATGTGTACATGCATGCCCAGGGCCCTGGGAGGGGAGTGGAGGAGAGGGGATTGCAGCATGCCACTCCTCCTGGGGGGGTTATTCCTCACTTTTCATCTCACTTTCTCTCTGTTTTTCTCTGGAGAGCACATGAGCCCTATGGCAAAACACCTAAAGAAAAAAAAGATATCATATCTGTATCTATATCTATATCTATATCTATATCTATATCTATATCTGTACACACACACACACACACACACACATATTCAATACTAAAATTATATTACAAAAATATATTCATATGCATACACACACACACATATATATTCAATACTAAAATTATATTACAAAAATATATTCATATGCATATTCTAATATTTTTATTAAGATATTTACTGGTAGGTGAATGTAAAGTGACATCATGAGCGGGAAATGATTTGTTTTCCTAGACCAGTTTCTGTCTTTGAATTTTTAATTAAAATAAAGAAATTTAGAGCTTTTAACCTGCTTGATTTTCTTTAACATGAAATGTTAAAGACGGGAGCCAGCAGTTAGCATAATGACTATGTCGCTGGACTCCCACGTAGTCGACCGCGGTTTGAGTCCCGGACCCAGTGGCTTACAACTCACGCCGGGCGTGTGTGCATGCGTGCCCAAGATCCCGAGAGGAGAATGGAGGAGAAGGGATTGCGGCGTGACCATCCCCCCTGGGGGGTGATTTCTCGCTTTCTGCCTCTATATCTCTGTCTGTCTGGCGAGCACACACGCCCTTTAGCAAAAACCCCTCAAAAAAAAAAAAAAAAAAAGAAATGTTAAAGACAATCACTAATATCTACAGAGCCACTACATCATTTTATAAAAATATTTGCATTTTTAGTAACTTTATTATTAAGTTTAAGCTACGGATGTAGAGACATTTGTGTTACTGTTTTCCATTCATTTTTATTAATTAGATTATGCTCTGCTGTCTTCATGTGCTACTTGGAAGTACATACAGAGATTAGAATTGCACCATTTTTTGAGTAACACTTAGGGCTTATTTCAAATACCTGTTTTTGCTATAGGGCGCATGCATTCGCCAGACAAACAGAGAGAGACAGAGAGATAGAAAGCGAGAAATCATTCCCAGGGGAGATGTCAATGCTGCAATCCCTTCTCCTCCATTCTCCTCTCGGGATCTTGGGCACACAGGCACATGTGCCCGGCGTGAGTTTGTTTTTTTTTTTTTTTGGAGAGGTTTTCGCTATAGGGCACGTGCGCTCGCCAGACAGACAGAGAGAGACAGAGAGACAGAAAGCGAGAAATCACCCCCTGGGGGGATGGTCATGCCGCAATCCCTTCTCCTTCATTCTCCTCTCAGGATCTTGGGCACGCACGCACACGCGCCCAGTGTGAGTTTTAAGCCACCGGGTCCGGGACTTGAACCAGGGTCGGCTACATGGGAGTTCAGCGACAGTTCAGCGACATAGCCATTACGCCAACTGCTGGTCCCCCTCCCTCTGGAATTTCATTGGCTTGTTCTTCATAAGAAAAAAATGTTGTTTATATCAGTTATTTAAAATTATTTTTATTAATTCTAAATGATGTGTTATGTCATTGTTCCTGAAGTTATTAGAATCGTATTTTTCATGGACTCCACAGTAGACCCCAGATACAACCAAACATATAAATATTTTCCACTAAATTGTTATTGATTGTATTTATAAATTTGATGGTAAAATAATCCAAATGTAAATAGCAAATACAATTATCCTGACTTTCCTATTTTTATAGACTATGTAAGATCTTTGTTTAAAGAATATTTTAAGCCCAAGAATTAATTATAATTTTAGATTAAGAAATATTCCATTAATTAGTCTCTTCTGACTATTGATTTCTATAGCTTTGAATAATAAAAAGCAAAGGAATCTATCAGTTAATATGCACCTAAAGCTTTGTGTGACTTTAAAGTATGAAAATATGTATTCCATATAAATAGATTCTTTTATTATATGGGTTATTTCTTCCAATATAGTTTCCAACTGAATTTAATTTTTATAAAAGTAAAAAATCAGCTATCTCACATTTAAAGACAGCTATATAGGATAAAATGGAAAATTAATGCATGTTAGTAATACAGATGACCAAACATCCCATCCATATTTGAATTATTACATTGGAAAAAGTGCTCACTCAAGTAGTTCATGAATGTGACAATAAAATGGGACTAAAATGCAATGTGCTATAACAAAAATTCATGCAAATAAAAGTATGTTAAAATATAGTTTAAATATATCCATAAATATATAATAGGTTACAAAAGAGAAGTGTAAGGTTTTAGCAGGACATCCTTATTTTCTGAAAATAATATTATTCAGATAAATAATTGTCTTGGGAACCAGCAGTTAATGTAATGGCTATGTTGCTGGACTCCCACGTAGTCGACCGCGGTTCGCGTCACGGACTCGGTGGCTTAAAACTCATGCCGGGCGCGTGTGCGTGCGTGCCCAAGATCCCGAGAGGAGAATGGAGGAGAAGGGATTGTGGTGTGACCATCCCCCCTTGGGGGTGATTTCTCACTTTCTATCTCTATATCTCTCTCTGTCTGGCGAGCGCACGCGCCCTATAGCGAAAAACCTCTCCAAAAAAAAAAAAAAATTGTCTTTATTCTATAATATTTCTTTTTGAATTGTGAAATAAAATATTATGGTATTAAATAAGCTATAAGTCTTAAACAGTATAACGTTGAAATATTCTTATATATTTGAAACTTATTAGGTCATACTTGTTGCAGATTAAAGAAGTGAATATTACTTACAAAGTTTACTTTCCTTTTTGATATAACTGCTCATGCACTTTATTTTTAATTCCCAGGTATATAGTTTTGATTTCTGATAGGACAATATTCAATACTCACTTATGTTTTTACTGTTAGGACATTTGCAATGCTATTGCAAGTATCTATTGCCTTTTAAGATAGGTTGTTAATAGTTCTCACTCTATCACTGAATTCACACATTTTTCTTTACTTCATATTTAAGTAACTATCCCACCACATATGTTTTAAATGAATATTTAAGCTCATAGGTAAAAATCCATGTGACACTTAATTTTTTCAATATATACAAATTCCCCATTATCATTCTTTATATTATAAAATGAAGTCATGCACAATAAAAATTATTTAATCTCAAATTTTACTTTTGTACATAATATTTCTAGTGCATCAATCAATCATAGAGACTTCTCCAGTGATTCGTATCAGGCATTGTGGTTACTAAGTAAACTACTTGATGTCACTATATTTGCATGCATAAAGTTTAAAGGTAAGTGGATATTTTGTTATGCTCAAAAAGAGGATAAACTTGTTTAACCATTATAGTGAGTGTTTGAGCCTGGATATTAGAAAGGCAATTTTGCTATGCTAAAGAGACAATTTAATGGGTAAAATAAAACCAAATTTCTGTTTTTAAATTAAAAATTCAATTCAATAAAATTTGAAGAATTAGTTCTGATATATCCTCCCTAGTTGTTATGAAAGAGGTCCTGGTATAATGTTGAGAAAAGTTTCATGATAACTTTATGTATACTGTAGGAAAAATGAACTGCAGCTCACATATAAAATTTTCATTATGAAAATTAAAAAAAACTCATTATTTGTTGGTAAAGGTATTTGTATTTATTTATTTATTTATTTATTTATTTATTTAATTATCTGAGAGAGAGATTTTTGCTAGAGGGTGTGTGCACTGCCAGAGAACAGAGACAGAGAGACAGAAAGTGAGAAATCACCCCCTGGGGGGGGATGGCCATACCACAGCCCCTTCTCCTCCATTCCCCTCTCAGGATCTGGGGCATGCAAGCACACGCACCCTGTATGAGTTCTAAGTGGCCGGGTCCAAGACTCAGACTGCTGTCAACTACATGTGCACTTTTCTAGTAGTGAAAGAGTAGTAGCTGCCCAGTGATGTAACCATTATGCCATCAGCTGGTCCCAGGTATTTGTATTTTTATCCATGTCCAATGGTAGCATAAATGAGGCTAGTTAATAATAGCAATGCTAAAAACTGACATAGATAGACACTTACTTTATGGCAGGCATAGATAAATAGCAAAAATTACTGAGTTTATCTTAACTGATTATTGTCATGTCTATGTAACAATAATCCCCAAAATCTTATTAAAAATGACTTGCATGGGGAACCAGCAGTTAGCGTAATGGCTATGTCGCTGGACTCCCACGTAGTCGACCGCGGTTCGCGTCTCGGACCCGGTGGCTTACAACTCACGCCGGGCGCGTGTGCGTGCGTGCCCAAGATCCCGAGAGGAGAATGGAGGAGAAGGGATTGCGGCGTGACCATCCCCCCTGCGGGGTGATTTCTCGCTTTCTGTCTCTATGTCTCTCTCTGTCTGGCGAGCGCACGCGCCCTATGGCGAAAAACCTCTCCAAAAAAAAAAAAAAAATGACTTGCATGTATTTTTTAATACTTGAATAATATATGGCTTATTTAATTGATGTGTTCATATAAATGGTTAAGTCTTTGTCTCCTAAAGGCTCCTACATATTCTTTTTTAGAAAAATAAAAGCAAAATTTTAAGCACCCAGTTAATTGCCAAACCATTGGAAAATGTTTTTGTTGATAGTATTGTAATACCAGCTATCATGCAATTCTTTATCCTGCAATGATAGAGAAAATATAAGGAAATGGTGAGAATCACAAAGAACTGGGATGAGTAACTTAATACATTCATGTCTCAATTAAAAGGCAGAATATTGGCATAAATACCTTCAAGACTGGAGAAAAACCCTATTGTCATATGGGCATGGCAGAAACTGAGTAATATAAAATTCTGTCATGCTAGCTCAGTGTAGTCATCTCAGCTTCATACATGGTTATGTAGGTATTGGAGAAGAAGGATAGGGAATGAAGGGTGTGTAGTAGACATAGAAGATATAATTTGGGTGTATTTTTCAAGTGTTTCTGACTATGACACAGTTGCACAGATGCAAGTAGATGTGTAACTTTTTCTGTAGATATGCTTTAAGTTAAACTCTAAAAAATAAGTTGCAGGCCCTACCTTTAACAGGTGCTCAAAGAGAAAAGCATCCACTATAGCCAATATGTTGGATACATCCTGGAAAATTCATTCCAAAATGGGAATTTGACCTTCACATTTCTGATCAAAGAGCAAGTAATGTGTCCCCACTACTGGCTGTCAAACTGTACGGTCTGTGCAAATAAGCTTAGAAATAATGGCAATAGGACTGGAGTAGGATGGACTTGGAGTATCATAAATCTAGCAATGGGCGTGGATTTCTAGAACACTTCTTAGCTTTTAGATGGGAGATTTCTGAGGGACAAATGATGCTGTCAAAGTGAGCTAACAAACTGCTTTGTGGATCTGTGTTAGGGTGCACCTTTCTAGTAGTGAAAAAGCAGTTAGAAATAAGATCCAACTCCTTGAAGTCTTTCCTTTTGAGATGACATAGAGATCCTGTTTGGCGGCGTACCTCTAAGGAGAAGCCTCTCTCACAGCGGAAGCAGTCTTGCTCTGACATTAAAAGAGTTCGCTATCCCAGGAAATAGCTTAAAAGTTGTCTTGAACTTCTCTGACTCCTTGTTGCTCAAGTTTAAATGAAAGGAAATAGACCATCAGCTTTTAAGAGGAATATGTACAGGAAATGACTATTTACTTGACATGAGTCTATGCTGAAAATTAAAATATCAGGGGATTTCTCAAGCTTGAGGTTTTTAAAATTTAGGTTGGTTTCTAATATATCTATTAACACTGACACTTGAAAAGAGACGATTCTCTGATGATTTTTAATGGGTCATATTAGTCATGTAAAACAAAACGTTTGTTCCTCTTCAATGAGCCCTTAGGCAAAATGGAATTTTGAATTATAATTAGTTTTGCAAATACTAATTAATAATACACCTCTGAAACATGCAAAATAAATAAATACCCATCGGGAAGTGTTTTCTACCAGTTTCGATTGTGAGCAAAATTCACACCAGCCTCCTAAACATTGGTAATATATTTGGCTTGCCTTGTAAATTAAAGTGGAAGCAGCTTGATTTTAGGCTCTATATACTAAGAGTATATTTTCTGGCTATTTCAAGAAAAGATTTTCACCCAGTATTAATGCTTCTTTAGTTCTTCACATGACACTTGCTAATGCGTATTAGTCAACTTTTGTTTTCAAGTAATAGAAATGTCTGACAAGGTTGCAGTGGACTAACAATCAATAATTGGGTAAGGGTTCAGATGAAGTTTGTTCTTTCTTCCTGTCCATCTCTTCCTATCTCTAGCTCTAGGTTTATAGCTATCTCTTTATTTCTGCATTTTGCTTTGCTCATCTCCTTCTGCTGTGGTTGAAAATTCCATGTGAGCCACATTAACAGAAAGAAAGATTAAAAACCATATGATCATCTCAATTGATGCGAGAAAGCATTTGATAAAGTACAACTTCCTTTTATGATTAAGACTCTCAGTAAGATTGGTATAGAAGGGTCATTTCTGAACACAATAAAAGCAATCTATGAAAAACCTACAGGCAACAGTATACTGAATGGGGAAAAGCTGAAAGCTTTTCCTCAGAAAACAGGTACTAGGCAAGGCTGCCCATTTTCTCCACTGCTCTTTAATATAGTACTGGAAGTCTTAGCTATTGCAATCAGAGAAGAAAACAGTATTAAAGGCATTCGAATAGGCAAAGAAGAGTTGAAAATATATTTGCAGATGACATGATGGTATACTTAGAAGACCCAAAGGTATCCATGAAAAAACTTCTTGAAGTAATAAGTGAATACAGTAAGGTGACAGGATACAAAATCAATATCCAAAAATCTATACCATTTCTATTTATGAACAAAAAGTTGAACGAAGCAGGGCTGAAGAAAGGAATCCCTTTCACCATAGCCATGAGATGTATAAGATACCTAGGGATAAACCTAAGAAAGTCAAAGACCTTTATAAAGAAAACTATGAAAATCTTAAAAAAGATATTGAAAGTGACATAAAAAAGTGGAAGGACATCCCATGCTCCTGGATTGGAAGAATTAACATAATCAAAATGGCAATTCTACCCAAATTAATCTACATGTTTAATGCAATTCCAATCAAAATACCAGAGATATTCTACACAGATCTAGAAAAGACAATCATAGAATTTGTCTGGAATCATAAAAGACCTCGTATTGCAAAAGCAATCCTGCGCAAGAAGATTGGAGTAGGAGGCATATCACTCCCTGATCCCAAGATATACTATAAAGCTGTGGTCATCAAAACAGCATGGTATTGGCATAAAAACAGACATGTGGACCAATGGAAGAGAATAGAGACCCCAGAAATAACCCCCAAAGCTTACAGCCAACTGATCTTTGACAAAGGATATCAGTCAATCCATTGGGAAAAGGAAAACCTCTTTAGTAAATGGTGCTGGAAAAACTGGGTATCCACCTGCAGAAAGATGAAACTGATCCCCCATCTTTCACCATTAACAACAGTCAACTCAAAATGGATCAAAGATCTGACCCTAAGACCTCAAACAATAAAACTACTGGTGGAAAATGCTGGGGAAACTCTGGGAGACATTGGAGTAGGCAAAGACTTCTTAAATACGACTCCCAAAGCACAGGCAATAATCCCTAAAATAGACAAGTGGGACTATATTAGACTAAGAAGTTTCTGCACAGCAAAGGACACAGTAACACGTGTTAACCGACAACCCTCAGAGTGGGAAAATATTTTTGTTAAATATGCCTCAGAGAAGGGACTGATAACTAGAATACACAGGGAACTCAAGTGCTTTATGCGAAAAAAAATGATTAAACCATTTAAAAGATGGGAAAATGAGCTGAACATAAATCTCTCTAAGGAAGATATACGAACAGCCAAAAAGCACATGAGGAAATGCTCAACATCCCTCATCATAAGGGAGATACAGATAAAAACCACAATGAGATACCACCTAACCCCTGTCAGAATGGCAAAGATTAAGAATATAAAAAGTGATAAGTGTTGGTGGGGATGTGGTGAAAAGAGAACCCTGCTACACTGTTGGTGGGAATATAAACTAGTTCAACCACTGTGGAGAACAGTATGGATGTTCCTCAGAGATCTACAAATAAAACTACCATTTGATCCAGCAATCCCACTTCTGGGTATTTACCCGAAAGACAGGAGAATGCTCAGTCAGAAAAGTGCTTGCACATCAATGTTTATTGCAGCATTATTCACAATTGCCAAGACATGGAACCAACCTAAATATCCACAAACTGATGAATGGATTGGAAAAGTATGGTATATATACTCTATGGAATACTACTCAGCCAAAAAAAAAAAATAACAAGACCCTGGTATTTGATAGAAAGTGGTCAGATATGGAGGATCTATTGCTGAGTGAAGTAAGCCAGGCTATGAAAGAAAGATATTGTATGTATCCACTCAATATATACCGACTATCCACACTCTATGGTAGAGAGCAAAAATTTGGAGGACGTAAAAGCAGTGAAGGTACTTAGCAAGAATAGGACAGTGTGGAATGGGGGGGGGGGGTGAAGAGAAGAGGATAGAGAAAGATAGCAAGAGAACAATAGAGAGGCAGGATGTTAGTGAGAAACAGATATGGCTTATTACCTGTTGATGATGACATGTATAGTATTCTCAACTGGATTGGTCTGAGAAGTATTTCATGATGGGTAAAGTCTTTGTTTACAAGCAAAATGAGAAATAGTGATTTACTGCTTTAAAAATAATTAGAATAATAATAATGATTGGGGAAAACATAGAAACGATATTGAATGATGAAGCGGGGAGATTAATGTCTCTGTATTGACTGACATGCATGGCATTCCCTTTTGAAAAAGCAATGTAATACACTGTATAGTTATATGTAATACAATGTAATATAAAGATTATGATGATAATAAAAAGAAAAATAAAAAATAAAAAAAGAAAATTCCATGTGAGAAGGTAAAGTGAGGGTTAGTGTCACAAATTCCAATTCTCCATTCCCATAACTTCACCAACTTTAGCAGAAACATTCTAAGTAAGGCTGAGATTGGCCCATCTATGCCTTATGCCTATCCATATTAATATATATGTAGCAGAAGATTGGGAGATCTGATTGATTAACCCAGGTGATGAATCTACACTTGACATGAGGATGAGATGTAAGTGTGGGCAAAGGAAAGGGGAGGACACCCAGGAGAGAAGAGGGCACCAGAGAGTCCCACTCTAGGTCCTAGGGGAAGAGCCCTGACCCAGACCACCTGTTACTCCTGCAGTGTACAAAGACCAGACAAAGGGTCTTGTTTCTGGCCCCATTTGAACACTGTCCCAAGATCAAATTCAGGACTTCAGAGTTACCCTCATCTTTGGGTGTTCTAGGCAGGCCACAAAATACCTGTTTTATTGGGTCTCACAGATAGGCAAGAACATAAAACTCCAAATGCACTAGAAGGAAAGAAATATTGAAGATTAAAGAAGGGCCAGCAGTTGGCATGGTGGTTAAGGCACTAGACTTCTACAAGGTCAACCCTTAAGTCCTGGACTCAGGAGATTGAAAATCATACCAGGCACGTGCAGATGTGTGCCAAATATTCCAAGAGGAGAACAAAGGAGAAGGGATTGCAGTGTGGCCATCCTCCCTCGGGGTATTTTGCACATTCCCTCTCTCTGTCTCTCTCTAGTGAGCACATGTGTACCATGACAAAATACCTTAAAAAAAAGGTTAGAGAAGAAATAAATTAAATAAGGAATAAAAGTACAATAGAAAATGACATAACAAAATGTTGGCTTTATGAGAGGATAAACAAAACTGACAAACCAGAAGCTAGACTTACTAAGAAAAATATAAAAACTATCAAGATAAACAAAACCACTAATAAAAAATGCAATATTACAACAGATACTGAAGAAATAAAATAGATCATTGTGGAATACTATCAGTGATTATACACCAACAAACTGGAAAACCTAGAAAGAATGGATAAATTTCTGGATACATATAAGGTACCTAGATGGAACTAGAAAGACAAAGAAAGTCTGAATAGAGCAATAACAGGCAATGAAATTGAATCAATAATAAATAGTCTTCTAACAAATAAAAACCCAGGTCCTTATGGCTTCACTTTTGAATTTTACAAATCTTCTAAAAAAGAATTAACACCAATTCTCCTCAAATTATTCCTAAAGATTCAAAAGAAGGAACCCTCCAAAACTCATTTTATGAAGTACCTGTCATATTGATACCAGAAGCAGACTAAGACACAACAAAAAGGGAAAAATACAGACCAATCTTCCTGATGAATACAGATGAAAAAATCCTCAACAAAATATTAGCAAATCAAATTAAATAGCACATTAAGAAGATTACACACCATGACCAATTAGGCTTTATTCCAGGGATGAAAGAATGATTCAACATATGCAAAACAGTAAATGCAATACATTATATTTATATAAGAAAAGGTAAAAATTATATGATCATATCAACAGATGTGAAAGAGGTGTTTAATAAAATATATCCCTTCATGATTAAGATTTTCAAAACATCAGTATAGAAGGTTTATTTCTCAATACAGTAAAGTCATCTATGACAAAGTCATAGCTAACATCATACCGAATGGGAAGAAGCTGAGAGCTTTCCTACTAAAAACTGAAACATGACAAGATTGTACACTTTCTCTACTCCTTTTCTATATATTGGGTTGTCAGGAAAGGCATTACCATTTTTTCCTAGAAAACATAGAAAAATATGTCATGTCTTTCCCAATGATCTAATAGTTTTAAAAATCCTAACCCCATAGTCAGACAAGAGAGTGAAATAAAAGGCACTCAACTAGGAAAGGAAGTCAAATAGTCCCTATGTGCAGATAACATGATTATATATATAGTAAGTCCAAAAGTATCCATAAACTTCTAGAAGTGATACATGAATTTAGTAAAGCTGTAGGATATAAAAAACATACCAAAATCAAGAGCTTTTTTTTTTTTACACCAGCAATGAATGAACTGAGACGGAATCAAAAAAAGCAATCCCATTTACAAAAACCACAGGAAAGAAAATAGTTAGAAATAAATCTAACTAAAGAGATGAAAGACCTCTACAAAGAAAACTATGGAAAAAATTGAAATATTTGAAGACATGCAAGTAGACAGGACAACTGTAGATACCAGATGAAAATTAGAACAGAGCTGAGGCCCAAATCTTTGAGGAAGGTGTCTTGACCCACTAGTTCTGCTGTGAGAGGCATTATGAGTACTAGTCTTCAAATATGGAAAAATGAATGGAAATGTGTCAGATGCCACTCGCAGCAGAATATTTACTGAAGTGACACTGAAAGTAAAAGACAAAATAAAGAGTAAATCCTTTCTTACTTTTCCAGTCAGGTCTCTTTCTCATGCCTCCTTTCGGCAGTGCTTAAAAAGATTCTAGTTGGCAAAGTGGAAATGAGGTTTATTGCTTTCTAGTTTTAGCACAATAAAGAATAGTGTGGAAGAGTGGTTTGAACTAGAGAGACAAATATTAATAACCAACACACCCATGATGGCTATATTAATTCTGTACCGCTGGAGAATAGTGTATGCATTAACAGGTTTTTGTCTCTATCTATTCATCGATAAAATAATAATTAGAAACATATACATATAAGGGCAAATTACTACCAGCCCTCTCTTGCACTACTCTTGTCTTACCCACTAGTTTCCTTAAATTTTATAGTCTGACATTCAAATAGGCAAAGGAGAGTTGAAAATATCTTTATTTGCAGATGACAAGATGGTATACTTGGAAGACCCAAAGGTTTCTATAAAAAAAAAAAAAAACTTCTTGAAGTACCCAGCAGCTTGACAAAAATGTGGGCACCTGTGTTTTGTGCCCAAGATCCTGAAAGAAGAAAGAGACAGAAGAGAAAGGATTGTGGTGTGACCATCCCCCATGGGAGGTGCTTTCTCGCTTTCCCTGTCTATCTCTCTGTTTCTCTCCAGTGAGTGCAGGTGCCCTCTAGCAAAATTTTAAAAAGAAAAAAAAATGCGTATTATGAAAAACCTATGCATGGATTTGTTCTAAAATTGTACCAAAATAAACTCATACTTTAATTTAAAAAAATACTTCTCAAAGTAATAAATGAATACAGTAATGTGGCAGGATACAAAAATCAACATCCAAAAATCTATAGCATTTCTATATATGAACAACAAGTTGAACAAAGTAGAACTGAAGAAAGGAATCCCTTTTGCCATAGCCACAAACATATAAGATACCTAAGGAAAAACCTAACTAAGGAAGTCAAAGACCTTTACAAATATACTATGAAAATCTTTAAAATCATATTGAAAAATACATAAATAAGTATAAGGACATGCTGTATTCCTGGAGTGGAAGAATTAACAAAATCAAAATGGCAATTTTATTCAAATTAATCTACATATTTGATACAATTCTAATCAAAATATTAGAGACATTTTTCACAGATCTAGGAAAGACAACCATGAAATTTGTCTGGAATCATAAAAGACCTCTTATTTCCCAAGCAATCCTGCACAAGAAGAGTGAAGGGGGTGGCATATCATTCCCTGATCCCAAAATATACTATAAAGCTATGATAATCAGAACAGCATGGTATTGGCACAAAAGGAAACAGGTGGACCAATGGAACAGAACAGAGACCCCAGAAATAAACCCCAAAGCTTACAGCCAACTGATTTTTGACAAATGATACCAGTCAATCCATTGGGAAAAGGAAAACCTTTTTATCAAATGGTGCTGGAAAAACTGAGTATCCACCAGCAGAATAAAAAGAAAATGAATCCCCATCTTTCACCATTAACAAAAATCAACACAAATTGGATAAAAAATCTGAACCTAAGACTTCAAACTACAAAACTACTGTTGGAAAATACTGGGGAAACTCTAGGACACATTGGGCCAAACAAAGACTTCTTAAATAAGACTCCTCTGTAATTTCCTGCAATCACCTCATCTACCATTGGGGTGGGCTGAGAATTGAACCTGGACTTCCCTTATGGCTTCAACCTGTGAAGCAGCGTAAATCACCTTGGTTGGGCCAGCAGGATTAATTTTTACCCTTAAATTTATATCAAACTTTTTATTTAAAAAATACCAAATGTTGGGACCAGCAGTTAGCATAATGGCTATGTTGCTGGACTCCCATGTAGTCGACCGTGGTTCGAGTCCCAGACCTGGTGGCTTAAAACTCACGCCGGGTGCATGTGCGTGCGTGCCCAAGATCCCGAGAGGAGAATGGAGAAGAAGGGAATGTGGCATAGCCATCCCCCCGGGGGGGGTGATTTCTTGCTTTCTGTCTCTCTGTCTCTCTCTGTCTGTCCGGCGAGTGCACAAGCCCTATAGCAAAAACCTCTTAAAAAACATACCGAATGTGTTTTTAAATTTTCTAACAAATATATTTCAATTAAATTCTACATGATGTTTACTTTCTTCTCTTTTAAAAAAATATACTTTCATTTTTTCAATAAGCATCCCAAACTTTATCGTAGACATATTAACCTGAAGTATTCAGATGGTTTTATAACCAGTCTTAAAATTAATGATGGGTACAAGAAAAAACTTAAAATTACAATTTTATTATAATAAAGCAATTCTGAATTTCTTTAGAAGTACTGTAACAATCTTGATAAGCTTGCATAAATGATTTGTTTTTAAAACGGGCTAAATAGCAGTGGAAAAGTTTAATGTGGAATCTAACCACAGCTAATTATATGTATTAGCTATGTGGAGTAGTTTGCTAGCCCAGATAACCTTTAAACTTTGGCTGTAATGGTAATTTACTTAATGGAGGAGCTTAATAGAAATATAACAAATGTACCTCCTTAAATTTACTGAGATTGGATTGGGAAGTTAGAAGACATGAATGTTCTATGCACACATACTGACAGAAAACCATGTCATTTTAATGATTCATAATTTCTAATTAGCCATGATTATTCTGAGTGGTTGTGGATATACATTTTAATTGTATCACATACTGTAATTTTCAATTTCCGCAGAGATGCTGATGAAGTGAAAGGCGTATTGCAAAGTCATCATTTAAATATTTGAGAAACGTAACGCTTTAAGAGGATAAATATCCATAACTTAATTATAATTTCTATTGATCTCAGAAGTCAATTTTGTCCCTGTAATAGATAGCTGTCTCTCTTTTCTTTCTTAGCTCACTCAACATCATGGCAGGATTTTAGAAATGAGTAGACTCTCTTCAGTGGATGGAGAAAATGCAATGCTGTCATCATTTATTCAGCCATTGAGAGGACAAAATAGCAGTCAGAGAGCCAAGGGAGGTCAGGTGAAACAAGTGGACAATACTATTCTCACTATTTGAGAGTTTAGTTTTGGTTAGAATAAAGTATTGAAGGGTAACAGGCCTCATCTTAGTGCTCATATTATACATGGTTGTTTTCTAGCATTACCTGGAGAATACTTAATCATGTTTAGCTTGTCTTTAAGTTTTAAATATGAAAACAGAAGAACCGTAGCCTGGGCCAGCCCATAATGTGTTGGTTAAGGTAGCTAGATCCCACATGGCCAACTGCATAGTTTATGTTTGGACCTGACAACTTGAAAAACATGCCAGGCACTTGTGCATATCCAAAATCTTGAGATGAGGGATAGTAGTGTGGCTATTCCCGCTGGAGAAGTGCTTTCTCACTCCATGCCCTCCACCTCCTCTGGTGAATTCACACGCCCCATGGCAGGTTAAACAACAACAACAAAAGTATCAGTAGCCCTATAAGGAAGGACAATTGCTTGAACAAGATAGATCTCCTAGTAGCTTCTGATGTGAGAAGAGGAGCTAAAGCAGGTTATTGGATGTGAATCTCCATGATGATTAAACTTACGTGAAGCTGTTTGGTGACCTCTTCTATATAAGAACATCTTATGTAACTTCAAGGACTTGTATTATATAGGACAAATGAGTTGAAATAAACCTATTTAGTACATTTTTCCTTAAAGCAGTGCTCATTTCTGTTTATTCCAGACCCAGAAAACTGAACACAGTAATTAAGAAAATCAATGCCTTCTAATACCAATTTATAACAACAAAGGGAATATTTCTTAACTTGGGACTTGTGAAAACAATCAGAAAGATTGGTTATGAACAGATAAACTTGCATTTGGCCTGATAAATGGATATAATTTATAATAGAGTTATTAAAAGAAAACATTACTTATTTAAAGCATAGTAGATATTTACTGGGATTTGGGGTAAACTTTCAATTCCTCACCAAGGATATGATGACAATACTCAATCAGACATGACCATGCAAATATTTTGTGCCTTAGATTTTTTAGAGTTGGATTTCTATTCTTGAATTCTATCTGACTTGATTTATTTTCATGTTTGTCTTGTGCAATAGTGAGATAACAATCATCTACCTGCTATTTTTAGATCCCCATTAATAATTGCAAAACAAAGCAAAACAATTTTGGGGGAATAGTATTTTTTTTTTCTTGGAGAGGTTTTTGCTGTAGGCGCGTGTGCGAGACAGAGAGAGACAGAGAGACAGAAAGCGAGAAATCACCCCCTGGGGGGATGGCCATGCCACAATCCCTTCTCCTCCATTCTCCTCTGAGGTTCTTGGGCACACACGCACATGCGCCCGGCATGAGTTTAAGCTACCGGGTCCAGGATTCGAACCATGGTTGGCTACATGGCAGTTCAACGACATAGCCATTACACTAACTGTTGGTCCCAGTCCAACATGATTTTTAAGACACTGGGTCCAGGACTCAAACCGTGATCAGTCATGTGCGAGTCCAGCATCTTAACCACTACACTAACTACTGGCTCTGATACCACTGTGATATATGTGATCCACACCTTGTTAAAACTTATGGGGGTGGGGGTGATCTCTCACTTTCTGTCTTTCTGTCTCTCGAGCAAGTGCACTTAACCTATACCAAAAACTCTGGGAAAAAAAGAAAAGAAATTTACGGCCTAACAGGAAAATAGACAATTTAGATAAGTTAACAACAGAACCAGTGTAAAGGTTAATAAACTTAAAGATAGACTATGTATATGCATCCTGTCCTGTCTCATATGTAACGGGATCAAGTCATCCAACCTAATGGCTGCTTTGTTTTTGAATGGTTGATGCTCCTGTATACACATAGTTCAGTGTTCGATAATTTTTTTCCCCATAAAGTAATGGCCTACTCCTCTAGCTCTCTCTGTTCTATTTCCAGTGTACTTTCGTTATTTGCCTCATTTAGTGTTTAGACATGTACTTCACTTTTCAGTCTTTCCAGAGAGAAAAGGGCCTTTAATTCTGATTCATATTTAAATACTAAAATCCCTTGGGTAAAACCATATGCTCCTCGACAACTATTTTTATATTAGTTTATATTGTATTATATTATATTCTGTAGGTGCAACAACTTAGAGATATAATTTTACACCCAAAACTAAACAAGCACATTTTATTTCATATACAGTACTGTTGCTTCATATATTGGGTTGTTGGAAAGTCATGATACATTTTTGCATAGAAAAGCGTAGAAAAGTACTTCATGACTTTCCTAATGATGTAATAGATAATGGGGTACAAATGCACACAGGTATAGAGATAAATAGATTAACGTTAACTTTAATAAGAAAAAGCAAAATTACGTATATGGAATATTTATCTCTAGAGTCACCAGTGATCAATGACTGCTTTACAAAAGAAGTCAAGGTTGTCGAGAAAAAAATGAGTTTTCAAGTTGTAATCACAACTCAAAGGGGCACTCCCCAATTCCTTGAGTGGAGATGTTTAACTATGAATTGATGGGCCTCAGGGATACCATTACTAGGCTTGGAGGTGTAGAGTGTGAGAGCAGTAACGGCAAACATTGCAGGCAGACAGCATTTACTCCCCATGTCCATTTACTCGTATTTCTGGGCAGTGGATTTTTACTTTCTCTTGTTTCTCAAGTGGGACAGTGACTCAAACATGGTAATACTACTAGATCTTGAGGATGTGGCAAGTCAATTTAAATCTATAGGAAGGTGTAAAGACATACACCCAAGTAGGCTCTTCTGGTTGGAACTAATGGCTATGGGTGAGCTCCTCTTCTAAGTATCTTCCAGGACTTACCATAATAGATCACAATGAGCCGTTTTTTATTATGAGTCAAACATCATATAGCCCCTTTTACAACAGTTCCCTTAAAGATTAGCTGGTTGGTTTATGACATAACTTCTCAAAAGAAGACTGTAGGGAAAGGTCATGAACAGAAAGGAGATTCTTTATGATGTTATATGCAGTCTGTGTGTGCTTTTTATGCTGTGTAGAAGGGACACATGGGATATTTTGTTATGCCAGTTGTACCATGTGTATCATGTGACTTGATATCTTGAGGCTACCCTGAGCTTATAGAAGGTCACTCAGCCCTAGCAGGGGGCAGGGGAGGAACTTTATACCTAAGTGGCAGAGATGAGTCATTAACTTCGTGTGACTCTGAATCAGCTCATGAGAGTCAGAATTTTGTAGTTATCAAAAGTTGAGATCTGGGACCAATAGATGGCATAATGGTTACATGACTAGACTTACACATTGTCAACTGTGGTTTGAGTCCTGGACCCAGTGACTTAAAACTCACACTGGGTACATGTACGTACATGCACCAAATCCCGAGAAGACAATGGAGGAAAAGGGATTGTGGTGTAGCATCTTCCTTGGGTGGGAGATTTTTCACTTTTTATCTCACTGTCTCTCTCGTGAGCTCTTGTGCCCTATAGCAAAAATCTCTCAATAAATAAATAAATAATAAATAAAGTTGAGACTTGAAACCAGTTTTCTTCCATTGAAATCCTAGCCTTTCATTTAGCTTACTCTGTTATTCTTTACAACTTTCTTAATTCTACCTTATTTGTAAAATAGAAAGTAGTGCTGTGGTTTAAACATGTCTCAAAATTCATGTATTGAAATCTGTAAACCATGGTACTTGTGTTGAGAGGATGAAAACAACCTGATTGTGATATTGAATGGTGAGGCCCTTGGGACATGATTAGGCATCAAAGCGGAGACCCTATGATTGAATCTTGGTGGTTTTATGAGAAACACAAAGTCACATGAACATTGACACTCAAGCTCCTGCTTTTCTCCAAATGGTGACACAGCAAGAAGACCCTCATCAAATGACAACACCATGGACATGAACTTTCTGGCCCCCAAAACTATGAGATAAACAAACTTCTTTAACTTACACCACTCAGACTTTCCATTATTAGCAACACAGTGGGCTAGAACAGGTAATAATGTTACTCAGTACGTGGGATGATTTTTAGAATTAAATGTTACTATTAGTACATTGAATAGTGTCTGGCATGTAGTAAGCACTATTATTTTAAAAATAAAATTGGGTTTTATCATTGCATGTTGAAAGGAAAGCATTATGTGTATTGCTGGGATTCCCCTTTTCTATTTCTTTTGCTTCCTGCACCATTGCCCTCCATTAAGTCTTTGAACTGCTCTATTCCTTGCTACAGTAATGTTTTGAACAACATGAGAAGAATGAATAATGGCCTCAGGTCCTAAGCCAGATGTGATCCTCCAGGAATTGTTATACAGACATGCTTTAGAGATACTACTGCTTGTTTGTGCCTTTGTATATGTTAGTACAAGTTGTTGGAGTTTAGGGGAAGATAGGCCATAAGGAATAAGAAATTACTAGGACAAAGTAAGGATACTATCAGAAGGAAATGATTTGAATAGGGACTTTGAGGAATTTATCAATGTTGCTGATCTGCCTACATTCTGATCCAGTATAGACAATTTTCAGCATATCAACTAGATATCACCCTAAGGTTATCTCGGAAGTGGAGTAGGTGAGGAGTAAAACAATTGATCCAAATCCAGCTTAAGAGGCCATCCATAATGTGTTCTTCAACTTTGGAACAAATATTTTCCTCCTAAACCTTGAATATGTAAATAAATAATACCATGTACTATTCTTTAATCTTAACCTCTTTATTAAAAAAACAAAATCACTGCCCAATCTTCCAGGTTGTTTTGTTTGTTTGTTTGTTTATTTGTTTGTTTAGAGAGAGATTTTTGGTATAGGGCATATGCACATGCCATAGAGAAAGAGGGAGACAGAAAGTCAGAAAGAGAAATCATCCCCCAGGGGGGATGGCCATGCTGCAATCCCTTCTCCTCCATTCTTCTCTCGGGATCTTGGGCATGCATGCACACACAGCTAGCGTGAGGTTTAATCCACCAGGTCTAGGACTCAAACTGTGCTTGACTAAATGGGAGTCCAGAGACATAACCATTATGCTACCTGCTGGTCCCAATTACTGCTTTATCTTTTAATCTAACTTTAGCCAAAATACATCAGGACATTCTTCAGTGATATTTGTTAAGTCATCTATTTAAATGAAAGTTGTGAAAAGTTTTTCTGTGTATTGTCATGTAGTGCTTGTCTCTGTACTGAACCATTACAGGTATAATTCATAGCTGTCTTGGTCATTTGCCCAAACTGCACTGGAAACATAACCATAGAATTTTTTCCTTCCTATTTCTGCCTTTTCATCTGAGCATTATGTCCTCAAAATGAGAGCCATCTTCAGCAAGAAGAATTTGTGAAACCTTCCTCCAAGCCCTAATCTTTGTATAACTCTTAGTGATGGAACATCTTGCCATGGAGAAGAAGGTGGTTCAACTTGTGCAAATTCTTGCTTCTTTTGATTATTTGGACCAGATTTATTTTTAAATGTGATTATGTCATCCTTATTTTCTACTCTTGAACATGTATACTTTGCCACTACTCAAAAATTAAAACACTCGTAGTTGAAACTCTTAAGCAATTGTCTACTTTTGACTATTATCAAGTCATACACTTATTACCTCTTCTTTTGCTTACTCAACTACACTAGAAGCTAAATAATCTGATCATTTAAATATCAGTAGGTCAGAATACACAAAAAGCTTTTTAAAAGTCATTCAATAATACCTTCTCCTTCATTTCTCCCTCTTCCCTGATACGTTTTTCAAGATACTGAGTCTGGGACTTGAAACCCACAATCTGCCATGTGAGATCTAGTTGCCTTAATCTCTGTGCCACTGGCTTACTCTTCATTGAAATTTCTAAAGGAACAAATACATTCAAACCATGACACTATCTCTTGCCTATAGGTGGAATTTAAGTTTACATCTTTTTTCTCGGTGGTTTTAAAACTACCAGGGAATAAATTAAACCAATTATGATTTAACTTATTCATATAAAATGCTATAATAAAATCAATGTGTTTATTATAATTAACTTAATTTAAATTGAATACTTCCATTATGAATCATTTTAAAATAAGCACTATGAAAATTAGTAGTAGAGATTGCATTATAGTTCCTGTGTGACCAAATCTCCATAATCGAGATTATTGAATGTCAAAATTTTAAATGATAAAATAATCTATAGTTTAATCTTTAGTGTCTTTTAAGTTATAAGAGTCTTTAACAATTACTAATATAACATATAATTTATATTAGGACACTGTATACTCTGGAAAATAATCCATTCACAGAAAACAGGAAGAAAATGAAACATCATAAAACATGGGTAATATGTCAAGCAAATAATCATTGCTTTTTGATACACCAAGAATTGGTTCCATGTTTGTAATGGTATAAAAGAAAATACTTAGTTTATTATAGTCATAATGGAATAAATAAAAAATTACAGCAATCAATATGCTCTGATTATCTTTGAAAATAAAGACAGACTTTTTATCCTTAATAAAACCCAGATATCCAAATCATCCTCCCCTGTCCATTTGAGTGCTTTTCAGATACCAAACTGACACCACAAAAATTCCAAATGCGATTGATTAGAACAATATTCAAGCTCCCTGAAATGGTATGAGATCATCTTCAATGTTAATTAAATAATAACTATAGAATGCACTGAGAATGCAACTTTCTGAGATTGGGAGAAATTGTCTGAAATGGCCCAGTCCTTGGTCTCATTCTCCCTAGGGAATATAACTACTTGAATTAGGGAGGAACTGCTGGAAACAACCAAAGCTATGTTCTTTCCCTGGAAACAAGATGTTCTTCAAAGTTTTGCCCAGTGATTACTCTCTTATTTATTTTATCACTATTCACAAGGGCAGGGAATTGGGAGAAAGGGTGCTATTGCTTCAAGAGTACAAACCCTCAGTTTTAAGATGAATAAGTAACAGAGCCCTAATACACAGCATGGTAACTAATTAATAATTAGTTATTGTACACTTGAATACTCCAGAGAAAGTAGACTTCAAATGTTCTCACCACACACAAAAGAAGTAACCATGTGAAATTATAAACCTATTAGTTATCTATTGTGTAATCATTTTACAATGTATACATACATCAAAACATCATTTATGATTGAATATCCTAAATATATGACAATTTTCTCAATCATACATAAAAAACTGGAAAAAGAAAAATAATTTGGATTTCTAAGAGGATTTTTAAAAAAAAACCCACTTTAATCAAATCAACCAGGAAAGTTATTATAGATTGAATATTTAAAAAATTTTGTTGTGGGTGCACACACTTGCTGTATAAAAAGAAAGAGATGGAGAGATAGAGAGATAGAAAAAGTGAGAGAGCAGCCTCCAGGGGAATGGCCATAATCTTGTCTACATTTTCCTCTTGGCATCTAGGGAATGCATACACATTCAGCTGACATGTTTTTAGAACCACTGTGTCTGGGACTCAAACTGCAGAGTTGGTATGTGGGATCCAGCTACCTTAGCCACCACGCCATTGGTTGGTCAAATTTTATTGCTTTAACCATTCTGTGAAAACTACTTAGATAAAAGTGAAAAGAGAGTGGAAGTAGGGAGGCAAGATGTGATGCTTCTGGGCAGATAGGATGGCATGTTATATCTGGGAGAGATGTGGTAATGGAGAAAATCAGATATAAGATAAGTATTTTAAAGGAGAAACTGATCAAACTTCCTGATTAATTTGTGAGAATAGAAGAACCAGTAAATTCATAGTTGTCTAAGATTCTGGTTTTCGTAGCTAGTAGATGATGGTATGCTTTAATGATATGGTAGAAATAGGAAAGGGAGAGGCAATTGAGTCTGGAAGTCAGGGCAGAGCTTAGGTTGGAGAAGCGCTGTTACAAAAGCATCAGCAGTGAGATACTTTCAGGCAAACTGGCTTTCAGATTCCAGCTTCTCCATTTATCAGTGATGTTTCTGCAGAGAAGTATCTTAGCGTTGACCTATCTTGGTTCAATCTTCTATGAAATGGCTGATATTAAAATATAATCTCTGGAAGATACACTAGATACAGAAATCCCATTCAAGAACAGGTGCCTTATTGTGAATGGCTGTGTCATGATTCCAATTTCTTCTTTAGAATTCTAATAAACATAAATGAGAAGAGATAATAGCAAACTTTGCCATCTGAAAGAGAGGCGATCATAACAAAATTAAGTATATGATGGAGAGGAAAGAGGTGTCATATTCGGAAGTGCAGAATTCTATAAATGGGAAACTTAAGACTAATTAAACTGATTCAGCACCTGGCATTGCTACCTGCTCCCACCAGGAAAGACCTATGCTTGTTAATTTCAGTGTAACCCAAATTTAAATATTTGACTCGAGGCATGGATTCTTAATGGAACTAGACTGAGCTTATAAAAGTCATTTAGGAGATTGTGGTTTAAAGTAAGTTTTTTTTTTTTTCACAGTAGTTTCATATTTATTGGCTTATTGACCCAAAATAAACACTGAAAAGGGAATTTCCATAGTTTCCTACTTATTAGTAAAGGCTGCCTGTAGTTAATGGCCATCCAGTTGTGTTAACCACTTCAAATTTTGTTAGCAAAACCAAGAAAATAAATAGAAAGATAGAAGAAGAAAGATAAATTTTAGTACAAGGAGTGCTTCAGCAAGAATCTGGGACAAAAATAGAAACAGTGTTGAAAAATAATATTGGTGTATACTCAACTATGAACAAGATTGTCTCTTCGGGAAAGTTTAATTCTAATCATATCTTAGCAACTATTTTCATTTTTTTTATTTCTTTTCCAACTTTCTTAAAGTCTCTCCACCTTATCAAAAGCTCTCCCTTTAGTAAAAACATAAAAACTTCTCAAAGTTAAATTTCACATTGAAAAACTCCTTCAAGCTATAATCTGGGGCCTTATATTTATAAGCTACTTACTAGATACTTTCTCTTTGTTTTCAGTTCTCCCATCTTTTCTATGGTTGAATCAATCTTTCTGAACAATTTCCTTATCTATAAAACATCCAGGTGGGTGTGCTATGTAAGGAGACTTCTAGCCCTACTATTTCTTATTTTGACTCATCTCTTATGTTAATAAAGCAAATAATACCTGGTCACATCATATGCTTTCACAATAGATTGTTTGATCTTTTTTTCTCTGTAGGTTGAGAAGGAAAAGATGAGGGAGGAAAAACAGAGTTCACGTAGTAGTGAGTTTCAGCCTTTTTGTTGAAATGTCACATTTGCTGTAAGTGTATCTGTATGTGTGCACATGTATGTGAGTGGGCACATTTTGGATATTTTAAAATTTGACGGTTTGTCAAATTTAAGCAATTTTATCATTGCCAATATTAAATAAGAAAAACTAAACAGCAAGTAAAAATTTGGTTTTAATTGTTAAAGTAGTCACCTAATGGGGAAAATTCTCAATCTATAGCTCAAAGATGTATTAAAAAAAATCAAAGTAATAACTTAAAGTTAAAAAAAAAACCCTGAATGTTGGGCTAGTGTGTGGTGGTTAAGGCAACTGGATCCCACATAGCCAATTGTTCAAGTCCCAGATTCAGAGGCTTAAAAAACACACCGAGTATGTATGCATGCACGCCTAAAACCCCTAGAGGAGAATGGAGGAGAAGAGAGTGAAGCATGGCTATCCCCCTGGGAGATGGGAGTACTTTCTTATCTTCCCTTTCCCCCTCTATTTCTCTTTGCTTCTCTCTTTCTGGTGCATGCATGGGCCCTACAGTGATTGCTTTTAAAAGAAAAATGAAATATTATTGACATCTTGATAGTAAAAACAAAATTCATCAACTGTTTTTTAAAGTTCATTTATAAGAGAGAGAGTCCTGACAGGGTCTTGTCACCTTGAAACCTTCCTGCTAGCCCTCTAGACACCTGATTTCATGGTCGTGCCTACAGCTAACTCTTTTAAGTTCAGGTCAACCCAGGATGCAAGCCTCAGGCCTTTGTAGACAGCTCCCGGATCACTGAGTGGCACCCTTCTGCCTGCACCACTTCACTGTGGCTGGGCTTTCAGCGACTTTTGTATAGTTTATTCTTAAAACTATTTTGAGGCAAGGTTTGTTTAAAAATCTGTAAGTTGTAAGTAAAGTATATGGAGATATTTACTATTTATTTAATAGTATTTTATTCTCATTTTTTTTCTGTTTTGTGTTTTTTCTTTCTTTATTGCCAAAGAGGAGAGTAATTACTCCTAATTTGGAACAGGGGACATTTAAGGAAGAGACACCCCTCTTTTATTGCTGAGTCATTTAATTCCTGCCCAAGGAAGCTGGACACGAATATGCATTTGTAGGCAGGTAGACAGCCATAAAGGAATACAAAAAAGGTTACAGGGAAACAATACTTTTACTTCTCTAAGGGATCTGTAATTTCCCACAGGGTCTAGGATTTCCCTAGGAAAGAGAGAGAAATCAAACTGACTGGATTTTGATGATGGTAATATTACGATTTTGTTGAAATGGAAAAATATTGATTGATGTTTTTACCTTGATCTTCACCTCAGCAAAAATCAATGTTTGTTTATTATAATCTTCTCTGTAAGCCATATGCATCTCTAGCTAATAGCATACTTTCTGATATCAATATTATTTTGAATTAGGAATAAAAGCAAACTTACCATTAAGGGCTATATGAATATTAGAATTAACTCAAGTACATATTATTTTTGAAGCACTTTGGGCAGTGTGTAATTACTAAAAGTTCAAGTAAGTGATAAGCTATTTTACAAGCCCATCATTTTAATTCTGTCCTTTTACCCTTCTTCATCTCATTACTATTCTCTCTTTTGTCTGAATGTATCTCCAATGTGGCATCAGGTTCTGGATCTATAAAACAGAGGTCATGCTTTTCCCAAAAGAGAACTGTGAAACTTTGACTAACCACAGAAATCACTTCCAGATTGCAACACTATAATTTTGTCAACTCTCAAATTTTAACTTTCTTCTACTCGACCCAGAAATCCAGGAAGGCCTGACGTGGGAATGCAACAGCTCTTCTGAAAAAAAAAAAAAAAAAAGGCAAAATACAATATAAAAGTAAGGCAAAATAATGGACAATCTTTATCAGTAGTTTCTTTTAAAATGTGGCTATGGGATTCCAGCAGTTCACCAACTTGATATCTATGCTCATAGCAGCTTCCAACCTAGACATGTAACAAAAGGAAGAAAGGATAACTAACTTCCCTAGGCGATGCTTGTGTGTGAAGTTGTTCCAGTGTGCTAAAGGGGTGGGTGTCAAGTGAAGTGATGGGCGGATGTCAAATGCTGTGATGTGGCATTTATAGGTGGAATTCAGGTTCACAGCCTCAAGCTATACCATGTAATTGTCCCTTCCTGAGAGGTAAGAGAAGCAGATGGGCCATGGTGACATGAATCAAATAATGGACAGCATGACTTATTTCGGGGAGACCTTTGGGGGAGAAATGTTATGAATGTTAGGAAGGCAAATAAGCTTAGCAGTAAACAAAGGCAGGGCCTAAAAACAGGAGTTATTGTCGTATCACTAAGGAAAGCCTACCTTTTAGTGCAAGTGGTAGAGAACATGTAGAATATATGTTGAACTTTCACAACTGTCTGCATTAACAAGCAGTCTCTATAAAAACCAAGAGCAGTACTGTAGTTTTCTTTACTCGTTGAACATTTCTTGTAAGAAGTTGGTAATCATAATTTACCTTAGCCTGAACTGTTATTCTTGACATTTTCCTCTTCTGTAATTGTAACTATAACTAGTCTCTATAAAGGTGATCAAAAAAGGGGATACATTCCTTCAAATACAGATTGATTTGTCTCTTCCTTTTACTCCACCGTCATTGTTTCTCTTATCAACTAACAATACTTGATGGGTTTGTTTTACCACAATCACAGTTGTCTATATCAACTTCTAAAGATTTCCACATATCTACTTTAATTCTCAAAGTTGCACACTCCAGTAGGCAAAGGGTATTTCATAGAATGTTTGTCAACTTCCTCACTGGGTTTCAACTTGCTTACTTCATTTTATACATACTCTAGTTTTATCATGTCTTCTATTATAATGTTTTCTTATTTTAATTGCCAGAGGGCGTGTGCATTCTCATGTGAGAGAAACAGATTGAGAGAGAGAACACACTGGAATATGTTACACTACAAATATTTTTCCCTCCAGTTCTCCATCCCATCATGATTTTTGACACGCATGCACACATACCCTGCATGATTTTTTGTTTTGTTTTGTTTAAGAGAGATCTTTGCTACAGGGTGTGTGAGCTCACCAGAGAGAGAAATAAAGAGACAAAAGACAAGAAATCACTCTCCAGGGGGACTGGCAACACTGAATCCCTTTTCCTCTATTCCCCTCTTGGGATTTTGGGCATGCACACACATGTGCCCGGTGTGTTTTAAGCCATCGGGTTCAAGACTTGAACTACGGTCGACTACATGGGAGTCCAGTGATATCACCATTCTGCAGTGCTGGTCCCAACCCTGCAGGTTTTTAAGCAAATGGGGCTGAGATTCAATCTGCAGCTGGCTATGTGGGATCCACTTCCCAATGCACTGTGCATAATTGCTGCACTGCAGGGCCAGGCTACAATTTTTATTATATGTAAGCTATTTTTTTTTAACGTACAAATGTGAAGCAGCAAATGAGACATATTCCACCATTCATGAACTTTTTCACCACTTGTCAGTATGTGATGTCCTTTGTTTTATTTAATTTATCGCTTCCTTCCTTTTTTTTTTTTTTTTCTGCTCTCAATGTCTCCTGCCACTTTCCACTCCATGGTAAATTAACTTAAATATGCTCAAGACATATACTTAAATTTCCACATATTCTAGTATTGTTGTCTGGTGCAGGTATAAATGTTTAATTTATATAAATGTTATGATAAAAATCTCATTTTCTTGTTCATTTTCCCCCTCAGTATTTATTTTTTAATATCTAATTACTTTTCTTTGTATATGCTAGTTCCTTGCTTCTAATTGCTGCGTGATATTCAAGGGAAAATCTGCACAATATTTTACTTCTCCAAAATTCCTCTTGAGATGGAAACCTAAATTGAATATATATCTACTACTGTAAGATTGCATTGACTATTTTATTTTGCTTTGTTGTTGTGTTTGTTTTGTGGAAATTATTGACATTGTTAATAGATATTTCTGGTTTTCAAAGTGTCTTAGTGAGGGAACCAGCAGTTAGCATAATGGCTATGTCGCTGGACTCCCACGTAGTTGACCACGGTTTGCGTCCCGGACCCGGTGGCTTAAAACTCATGCCGGGCGCGTGTGCATGTGTGCCTAAGATCCCGAGAGGAGAATGGAGGAGAAGGGATTGCGACGTGACCATCCCCCCTGAGGGGTGATTTCTTGCTTTTTGTCTCTCTGTCTCTCTCTGTCTGTCTGGTGAGCGCATGTGCCCTATAGTGAAAACCTCACAAAAAAGAAAAAAAAAGTGTCTTAGTGAGTTTGGGCTACTACAAAAAATTACCATAGTCTCAGTGGATTATAAGCAATATAATTTTATTTCCCACAGTTCTGGAGGCTGAAAGTCTGAAATCAAGTAGCAATCATGGTTAAGTTCTGATGAGGAACCTCTTCCAAGCTGCAGACTGCCAACTTCTTGCTGTAGTCTTACTTGGCAGACAGCGGAGGAAAAAATCTCTCCTGGAACTCTTAGGAGGGCACTATTCACATCATGAGGTCTCTGCTCTCATGACCTCATCTAATTCTAATTACCTCCCTAAGGTCCCATCTCCTAAATACCATTACAGGGTGGGGTAGGGTTTCCGCATATGCATTTGGGGGGCCACAGACATTCTCTCCATAATACACAGTACGTGAATACATGGAAAGAGGACTGTGATCTTGCTCACACGTTCTATATAGCTATGACTCAGTGAGTGTGTGCTTGCGTTGCCTATGTCACTTCTGGCCTGCAGCATTTTGGGCCGACTTGAAGCACTACAGAGCTCATCTCCTGCTCTTCCCAGTGATGGAGATGGAGTGATACTCCATCAGGCAGAGTGGATGCAAAGAGCAGAGCTGGCTGCCAAACTGGGTAGACAGGCAGTGTGAACAAAACCTGTGGTGTTCCAAATAAGGAGTTTGGCGGTCACCACAGCACCACTTCATTTTACCTCATTGATAAAGCCATCTTAGGTGCTTCTTCCTTGTCCTGCAGGAGAATGTTTATTGAACTTTATAACCAGGTCATAGAGTATAAGCAGTTGTAGTCTGACTAAGTAGTGCTAGAGTGCTCTTGAACAAGATGAAGCTAGTCTGGCTTTTCCACATCCCCACTAATAATTATCACTATTCAACTTTTCAGTTTCTGCCAATCAGATGGTTGTAAAGTGGTAAATTATTTTACTTTAATTTGCATTTCTCTGATTACAAATGAGTTTAAGGATCTCTTCATATACTTGATAGCTATTTGTGTTTCACTGTCTGTTTATCATCTGCTCATACCATTTTTCCAAACTAGCTTCTGCTCAAAAATATAGCTTTAATATAATATAGCACATTTATTCATACCATATTGATTATTTTAATATAAGTTGTTAGGAAAGTTATTATTTGTTTTTGCATAGAAAAGAACTTAGAAAAATGTATCATGACTTCCTCATCAACCTACTATATTCTTTCTTCCTAAAAGGGAAAGAGGTATATGTACAGAACCTTTTTTTCTAAAACACTAAAAACTATTTCTTGTCAAAATCAAAGTACTTCTCTTATGCATACACATCCTTTATATCCCTGTAAAATCTAATATTATCAACTTCTCAGCATTGCTTGGAATGTTTTCTTTGACTACATCCCACATTTTTTTTTTAACAATTCTTTGGAGAGGTTTTTTTGTTTGTTTGTTTTTGATATAGGGTACATGCGCTCACCAGAAAGACAGAGAGACAGAAAGTGAGAAATCACCCCCCAGAGTGGATGGCCATGCCGCAATCCCTTCTCCTCCATTCTCCTCTCAGGATCTTGGGCACTCATGCACACTCGCCCAGCATCAGTTTAAGCCACTGGGTCTGGGTCTTGAACCGTGGTCGACTACATGGGAGTCCAGCAACATAGCTGTTACACCAACTGCTGGTCCTCATCCCACATTTTTTTTTAATCTATTCTGTTCTCATTGTTGCTTTTCAGCTCTTTTCATGACTCATTTCAAAGGCTGATGTTCAGTCTTTTGACCTCTCTCATTCTGTTCTTTTTCCACATGGATTCATGGACCCAACTACTGTGTATAACTTTATATTGAATAACGAAACAGTCATATCTCTCATCTTAACTTTTGCTGTCAAGAATGCAACTATCAGGGCCAGCAGGTAGCTTGGTGGTTAAGGTGCTGGACTCCCACATGGCTGAGAGCAGTTCAAGTCCTGGACCTGGTGACTTACTTTCTCACTTTTCCTGTTTCTCTCTGGTGAGTGTGCATGACCTGTAGCAAATTAAAAAATAACAATAATGATAAATGAAATTAAATAAATAATTCTTTAAGAAAAAATATAAAGAATACAACTCTAATCTTTCTTTTTCAGGAAGGCGCAGATGCATGTGCTACAGCGCTCTGATCAGCCAGCTTCTGCTCTTGACTCACTGCAATTCACCCTTACTGAGGAACAAGACCTCAGGAACCCCACTTCAGCTTAGCCTTTACAGATACCAGAAAAAATCCCCACAGAGACAGAGGTAGCCATTTTCTGAATTAGTATTACCTTAACCAGCTGCAATGTAAAGTCTCTGGGAAAAATGTGTGCTGACTTGATTAGAGGTGCAAAAGGAAAGAACCTCAAAGTCAAAGGACCAGTTCGGATACCATCCAAGATTGAAAATCACTACAAGAAAAACAACTTGTGGTGAAGGTTCTACAATGTGAGATCATTTCCAGATGAGAAACCAGAAATAGCTCACTGATTTGCACAATCCTTTTGAGATAGTTAAGCAAATTACTTCCATCAGTATTGAACCAGTAGAGGTTGAAGTCACCATTACAGATGTTTAAGTCAACTATGCTAAGAAATTGATTATCAACTGTTAAAAAATATATAGACCGCAACTCTAACTGTATATACAAACATCTTGGCCTGACTGCCATATCGTTTCCAACTCTGCCAGTTAGGAAGCAATGTGCCAACTTCATGTATAAGCCATTTATATTGGTTGTAAATCACCACTCTTGTCAAGATGGAAACCTTGAAGTAAAAATTGATATTTAATTCTCTTTTACCTTCTAAGCTAAGTGATGAATTTGATGCTTCTCCATTGCAAATGTGTTTTGGGTTTTATCTCATTTTCTCTGATCCACTTTCTGCTACCCATAGCTGCTTTCTTTACCAGGAAGTTTATCCATTCACACCCAGAGCATGGAAAGCCCACTAACTCGTCTCTGTGACTATGTTTTCACAGTTTTAAGTAGATGCAGGATTTTTATTACCCTGTTATGACTTTACATATTTCTAGACAGTTTTATTTTTTCTAGTAAAAGGAATACATAGTGCTATTTTATGTTTGCGTAAGAATTTAAAAATACAGAATTATGTGGGAAAAAATAAAAACATTCCACTTTCACATTCATCCTTGCCAATAAGCCTTCCTGGTTTTATTTTTCTTACAGAGGTAGGATAACAACTATAAACATTTGATTTGATGTTTCCAAGTATTTCAAGCATTCTTTTATACACTTATATGCATGCATACATATATATTATTTATTTTAAAATTACGTATGTGTGGGATGATACTTACTTTTTATTTAAGTTATTTTCTTTTTTAAGTTAACTTTCTATTAATAAAGAAGAGATCCTTCTATCTCAGCAGACATGTTTGACTCAGGCTTAATTCCTGTCTACTATGTGGACAATGGCTGGAGAGGAGGAGACTGAAGGCAGGGGACCTGAACGAAGCTTTTACAACAGCCCACTAGAGGGATGACGAGCATTTGCTCTAGGTGAGTATCAACTAAAATAAAAACTAGACACCTGTGAGGGTGATTTAGGGGCTGAAATTACTAGGCCTTGGAAATCATATTTGTGGTTTGTGTGGCAGGTGATGAAAGCTCCCAAATTTCTCGTGTCAAAGACCAGAGTGTAAATGGCAAGACAGCAAGTATAAGACCCAGGAACAAAAGCAGACTGAAGAAGCAAGGGATATTGATTCTGGGAATATGACAGCAGACACATTGGCTTCTTTAGAATTTAATTCATGAGGAATTATATTGATAACTTCAGAATTTAGATTCTCCCTGGAAATTTGGAAATGGAGGGAAAGGTTTGCATTTAATATTGGCATACCTTTTTATTACTGGCAAGTTATTGTAGAACTTTGTGCATTCATCTTATGACAATATTGTAATGGTGTCTTTAATTTCATTGCCTATAAAAGCTCACATAGATTTTGCAACTTGGCTAGAAACTTTTGTATGAGTAATAGCGTGAAAATTAGATATAAAAATGTTACAGAGTAAATTGGAGGTATTTAATTTTTTAAAAAATATTGGTTTGAAATATTTTACAACTTTCTAAGTACAAAATCTATAGAATGTACCAGTGATTCTAACAGGAGCCACATCAGATGAGTCTTCTGCATTCAAGAAATGTGGGAACGAGACTGTTCATGTGTTCATGCCTTCCCTGAAGAGGGCAGCGTGCTGTGGTTGACCATTGACTTGTTGCTTAAAGTCAGAGGGTTAAAATAAAAATGAGGATAACTGAGGTGGAATACTCATTTCCCACTTACTTCATTTCCTGAGAGGAAAGCATTCAGTTTCTCTCTAGCTCTGTGATTACTCTTCCCCTGGAGAATAAGACTGACTTATCTGACTGGTGAGTTGTCATAAGATCTTGGGCATAAAGAGATTGTGCCCTCTACAATTCTTTCTCTTTGAGACTTACTGCCTATAGGGAATATGTGTCCTGCTTTTTTTTGTGCTATATGGCAAACAGGGCCTGCCCAAAATTGCCTAGTACTTCTTATAACTTAATAGATAAATCTCATTAAAATAAGATTTATTATTAGGAGGTTCTACTAACCCACATATATAAGACTTATTCTCCAATATATGCATTATTAATTAATAGAGTCATATTTTTTGGAATATCTTTTGCTTTACTTTTATTTTTCAGCTTGCCTAGAACTTGAGTGGTGGGGGTAAAAATGATCCTAGGAAAGATGTCAAACTATGACTACTTACCTATGCAAGTTTTCCACTGAAGCATGAGAACAGCCACAGACAGTCCAGACCCATCGATCAGTGCTATTTTACAAAGAAAGGTTATTTATGAACACTGCAATTTGAATTTCGTGTCAATTTTACCTATCACTAAATATTTTTTCCCATTTTTTTAACTACTTAAAAGTTTCCTAAACATTTTTACTTTCAGCATGCCCATAGGCAGTAACTTATGGGCTAAGTTATTCAAATATAACAGTGTGGTCATTTCCCCTCTTTCTCAAGAACTTTCAAATGCTTAATTCCACTTATGTATTCCTTATTCGTACTAGTGGCTTCTGGAAATTCTATAACTTAGCCTTCTGTATCTGCTCTAAAAAATATATCTTTCCATTGTAATTCTTAGCACCTAGTTGTTTCCTCAATATTTGATTTTTAAAAATAATAACTAATTAATTGGGACCAGCAAATGCCATAATGGCTGTGTCACTGGACTCCCATGTAGTTGACCATGGTTTGAATCCTGTACCCGGTGGCTTAAACTCATGCCAGGCACGTGTGCGTGTGTGCCTAAGATGCCGAGAGGAGAATGGAGGAGAACGGATTGTGGTGTGGCCATCTTCCCCGGGGGGCGAGGGGGATTTCTTGCTTTTTGTCTCTCTGTCTCTCTTTTTCTGGTGTGCATATGTGCTCTCTCCAAAATAATAATAATAATAATAACTAATAAATAAATTCTATGTGTTTTCTGCTCTAGAAAACCTGTCTCTTCTATACAATTCTTTACTTCCTCTTTTCTTAATGTAAATATTAGCTTTTCTAAAATATCCTTATGAAGTATTTTTCTTCTGTAATGATCCTGTTTCATGCTGAAAAATATATTTTGATAGAGATTAAAGTAAAAAATGCTCTCTACTTTCTATTTTAGATTATGGTTTTGGTTATAAGGGAGAGAAGGAAAAATTATAAAATGATTTCCAAATTCAGGAAATGTGTCATTGATATTTAGAAATCATTCCATTTTTGGCCTTTATTTTGTAATTTCTTTATGCTATATGAAAGTGGCCAATATATTTGTTTTATTGCAGTAGCTTTCTGTACACAACAAGAAAGCATGGGAGATATCTTTTGTCTGAGTTAGTTATGTCCTAAGCATGCATTCTCATCACAATAAATCAGTACCGCTCTGGTTTGGACCAACCAGTTCAGGGGAGGCTAGGGGACAATACACTCAATAAGAAAAAGAAGAAGAAGAAAGAGGGAGAAGAGGAATGCCTGTTTATTCTTCCCAATAGCCTGTGGCAACCTAATCCTTCCTTCAACTCTCTGTTCTGTCTGTGAGAGATAAAGCATGTGCTGTATTATGCATTCTTTCCTGTAGTTTTTTAAAGGATAGAGACATTGTAGTAAAAAGGGGAAATGTTTTAAGGAATGTTTTATTTTTTTTTCTCTGCATCCCTCTTGGGCAGCTATGAAGCTCAGTGATATTTTTAATACAGCAAATGAATCACCATGCAGTCATAACTGTCCTTTCAAAGGACAATATATTGCATTGAGAAGGAAATTACTTTGTGAGAATATTTTCAACATTTTTAAAAAGTGGGAAATGCTCATTTTTATATTTCTAGATACCAATGCCAAATGATTCTTCCAAAATGAATCAATGTACACTCTCATCAATCATATATCAAAATATCACATAACCTTCTTTAAAGAACATTTTTAAATCTCACTTTCAATTTTGTTAACCTCAGCTTGTTCTTCTTCACTCCCAGCTTTTAATTGGAGTTGAACTACTGTGTCCAAAATCTTATCACTCTCATTCCCATTTTTATCCCAACCATAAGCTTGCTGATCCTTTTTTAAATGTTTATTTTTTAATATTTAATTATTTTTTTCTTAAATCTAGAAATTGTCACTAATCCTCTGTAAAAAAAAAAAAAATGATGGGGGACCAGCAGTTAGCGTAATGGCTATGTCTCTGGACTTCCACGTAGTCGACCGCGGTTCGAGTCCCGGACCCGGCGGCTTAAACTCACGCCGGGCGCGTGTGCGTGCGTGCCCAAGATCCCAAGAGGAGAATGGAGGAGAAGGGATTGCGGCGTGGCCATCCCCCCTGGGGGGTGATTTCCTGCTTTCTATCTCTCTGTCTCTCTCTGTCTGTCTGGCGAGCGCATGCGCCCTATAGCAAAAACCTCTCCAAAAAAAAAAAAAAAGAAAGAAAAAAAAATGATAATTTCATTTGGATCTTCATTTCTCAATAACTACCTAGTATAATTAATTATTTAAAAATCTCTTTTCTGTATTATTTATCTTGCTTAAAAATTGACATGTTTCTTTCCTGTAGTCTAATCACTTGTTTAATAGCCCACCTTATTTCATTTTAATAATCACTCTTTCTTTTGGAATTCAGTTCTGGCCCTTACTACATTGACAGATTTTTGGTTTATTTTGTTTTTTGGTATCATTATCTAAAATTTTAAAAATGATTTAAAAATTAGTTTCCAAATAATTGCTTTTGCTAGGGTAAAGCTATTTTTCTCCCTACTATTTCAAAAATAAAAAGCTAGAGTAGAGAAATATCAAATGAAATTCCTTTGTACTAAAATCCATCACACATCCTGTTTTCTCTATCTAACATCTATGTTTTCTCTTACACTGGATGCACTTTCCCTTGTCAATGACACCTATAAACACAGCTGTGCGCTAAAGGTCTGGGCCAAAATGTCCAGGATTTGATCAAAGAAGCAAAAGAGATTTCAAGAGGACAGATGCTCCATAAATAAATAAGATAGTGCAAATTTATTGGCAAAAACAAGAGTATTCAATGAAGTTTGTTTCTCAAATAGGTAGCTATTCCTAAGCCTAACTTAACAACTAAACTGGAGTTTTTATATTGAGTCCAAGGCAAATATAGAAGCAGTTTGCTTCAGACATAAAACATGGATGCCAGAGCCAGCAGGTGCCTTACTGATTGAGGTGACAACCATGGCTTAAGTTCCAGACACAGCAGCTTGAAACTCACACAGAGTGCATGTGTGTGTGCCCAAAATACCAGGAGGAGAATGGAAGAGAAGGGATTGGAGCGTGGCCACCCCCATCAGGGAGTGATGTCTCGCTTTCTGTCTCTTTGTCTTTCTCTGCCTCTTCAGTGAGCACATGCATCCTATAAGCAAAAATATAAAAAAATAAATAAAACCCATGGATACCAGTTTAATTCAAAACATGCACCCTGGAACCCAGGGGTGGCACATAGGTAATGCAACACTTTGTAAAGCTAATCTACACGGGGAGGTTCTGAGTCATGTATGAAGACTTACCTGAACACGCTGGTCTTACACATGTTCATGATCTGTGACTGGTTGAGGCTGGGAATGGTCACAGAGTAAAAGTCCTCATGGAAGAAAGAAATAAAGTTAATAACATGCATCCTAAAGCTACTTTTAGATAAATATTTTTTATTATGTCAAGCCCTACAGCAATATATTATAAAGCTTATGATATTGATGAGAAAAATCAGGAAATCTAAAAAATAAGATTAATTATTCTATTAGAAATATTTTCCTAGTGTCAGCAAAGGCCTGGTTAAATATCTATATGCTTGAAAATTAAATGTATATAATGTACATGCAGTTATCTTGTTGATGTAATAGTTTTTAAATGGTCATATAGAAGTAATTTTTTCATGTGCTATTATTGAACTGGAGCATTTTAAAATACTTAAATATTTTATTCATGAATATAAAAATAAACATGTATTCTTTAAACTCTTGACTTCATGGTGATAGAAGAGAATAATGATGTAAAGATTCAGAAATATTGAGTAAAAAACACTATAAATAAAACTATCTGAATTAGAACAAACTGATATAAACTATTTTCCCCAGGTTTTCTTACCTTTTCTGACTTTCTTTCTAATAAATGTTTCCCACTACTTTATTTATAAATAATTTTACTTTAATTGCATTTCTCTAGTTATAAGTGAATTTTGAAATTTCTTCATATACTTGATAGCAATAACTCCTTTTTCCTTCTTGCTTTTCTCTCATTTGTTGCATAAATGAAAATTAGGGCAAGACTTGAAAATGTCTGAGAAACAGATCATATTGTATTTTCAATTTTCAAATGACAGAACTTCTCTTGTGATGGTTTTATACTGTAATAATTAAAAGCATTTTCATTTCAGAGCGGAGCAATAAGTTACCAAAGGTAGCACTAGACGATAGAGAGAACACAGAATATCAAGGGCCTAAAAATCATGCAGGTATCAAGAAATATGCATTTAAAATAAAAGTCCAACTACAGAGACCCTGAAGAAATTTGATGAAAAAGATTGAAATCTTGGCCCTCTTAAAATTCATGTTTAAATACAGAGTACCAACATAAGGAAACAACTGGAAGTGATCATTTTAGATAGCTTAGAAATACATCCAACACAAATTTATATGGTGAGGGTTGCCATGATAGGGCTTTGCTAGGGTCTTCAGAAAAGGTCTGAGGAACTGAAATTGCAGAAGAGTTGAATAATGACAAGAAGAAAGGTAAAAACAGGAAGCACAGAGACCCTCAGGAGAACACAGCTTGATTTATCAGAAGAATAAGAGAAATAAAATAGCATGTGACTGGAGCATATTGAGCAAAGGAAAGCGTTAGGATTGTGAACAAGAGCAGGGTAATTTTACAGAGAACTATCAAAGCTGAAGTCTGATTCACATCTGACACGGTGATAGACACCAATGAAGCGAAGAGTTGAGCAGAATTAAACGAGCTAGCCAAAAGATGACAAAGGTTTGGACTGAAATAGTAGTAGTACAGAGAGGGAAAGAGGGATAGATTTAAAATATGTTCTGGGTATATAATAGGCTTTGCTGATAAATGGAAGTACCGAGTGGTGAAAAGCAAGGACTTAACGCAACCTCTAAGACTTACTTGGAGCACTGCCTGTTGGTGGAACTATTTACTATTCCAGTGAGTGTGAAATCGAGCATCTAAGGAAAAATGGTGTGTTTTCTAGATTTGTTGAGTTCTCTTGAAATTTTAGTCTTGAAGTTAAATTGTACACTAGCAGATCTGTTTATTATTTGTTTAGTTAGCGCCCACTAATAGTGAGCATTTGGGTATAGACATGGGTAGGCATACAGGAGTAGTAACCTATTAAGCATTGTATTTTTGGGACCAGTAGTTAGTGTAATGAATATGTCGCTGGACTCCCATGTAGTCAACAGCAGTTCGCGTCCTGGACCTGGTGGCTTAAAATTCACGCCGGCCACGTGTGCGTGCGTGCCCAAGATCCTGAGAGGAGAACGGAGGAGAAGGGATTGCAGTGTGGCCATCCTCCCTGGGGGGGAGGGGGTGATTTCTCGCTTTCTGTCTCTCTGTCTCTCTCTGTCTGTCTGGCGAGTGCACGTGCCCTATAGCGAAAACCTCTAAAAAAAAAAAGCATTGTACTTTTATTTTATTGTGTAAGACACACACGATAAAAATAAAAAAAGAAAGAAAGAAAGAGAGAGAGAGAGAGAGAGAGAGAGAGAAAGAAAGAAAGAAAGAAAGAAAGAAAGAAAGAAAGAAAGAAAGAAAGAAAGAAAGAATCAAAGCAATGGTCCCATTCAGAAAGGAGAAGGAAGGGGAGCATAATGCAGACAGTGGCAGTAGCGATTCTGATGTCCTTAGAGGCAAATGTTGTGATGGATTCTATCATCCTGTTGGAGCATATCTTCTTCCTTCTTTGTTTTTTTATGATTGATCATATGTGTGAGAGAGAGATAAAGAGAAAGGACAGAAAGAAGCACCTCCAGTGCAGGGTCTGGTCATGCCATGACCCCCTTCCTCTAGTCCCCCAGTCTTCATACCCCGGGTACTTGCACACGTGTGTCACGCTGACAGGGCCAAGGACTGAAACTCTGGTGACCACATGGCATCTGGCTTCTCTTGAGCAACGCTTTACTGCTGTGCCACAGAGCTGGTCCTCGATAGAGAGTATGTTGAGTTCACCTAAGTCCACTTCCTCGTAGTACTTCCTTTGCCTGGTAGTCTCTAGAACTCTTTGCTCTAACTTTCAGGAGTCTATTCCTTTCCCCTTAATTATTTTAGCAGTTAATGAAGCAGGCATTAATAGGCAACCTATGTGACCATCTTGGGTTGTGAATTATTTTTTAGCTCACTTCTCATTTGTAGTCGAATAGTATTACATGGGTTACTTAAACTTGTAAATACAGTCCTGTTTTACCAAGGCTGGTGATTCTATTTAGCAAAACAGTTTTCTCAAAAACTTTGTTTATTTATTTTTTAAATATTCTCATCTGTTGAGTCCCATAAACTCGATGAGTCAAAATCTATGGTTACATTTTTTGTTTCCTCAACAATGTCTTTCTCTACACATTATTCTTAATTCATTGTATTCTGTTGCTTTCTTTATCCTATCATCTCTCTTTAGACTCAGTAAAGACTTGAATCTCATAGTTTTCTGAAGGAAAGCAAAATACTTTGTAAATTTTCTTAGAGCAACTTTTCGTTACCATTTCAAGGTATTTGCTCAGAGTCATTTTTCTGGGGTACCATAACCAAATTGGAAGATGTCGCATTAAAATATATGAACTATATGATCCATTTCCTTAATTCAACTGCAGAGCTGAGTTTTCAATAGGTCAGTTGATCAATAGTCTTCTAATTTTTTCTCTATCTTGAGAAGCAGTCGCCTCCTCCAACCCTGAAAAGCCCTGGTACTTGGTATGCTCTGTCCCCTTCAGTTCCTTCTCAAGCTGACCAAATCTCTGAGATTCCAAAATCTCAGGTTTATTGCTTAATCATCAACCAACCCAATGTAGGTATCACTTAGACACGTGGGCAAACTTAGAGTCTATCTGTTCACATACTTCTGTAATCTCTGTGGCAGGAAGGAGAACACTAGTCTTTGTTCCTTGCTTGTTTTTTTAGTGTCTTCTTAGAAATAAGATATAACACTTTGTTTATATGGCTTAATAACAGGGGTCCATCTTGAGAAATGGGTTGTGAGGCAATTTCATGTTGTATGAACAACAGAGTGTATTTATCCAAATCTAGATTGTTTATCTGCTACAGAACTAGGCTATTATGGTCCGGGTTATTAGTTACTATGAGAGACCACCAATGTGTATGTGGTCCTTCATTGACTAAAATGTTTTCAGTGCATGACTTTGATTAATTCATCAGAAAAAGGTCACATGGCTATACCTATATTTAAATTGGGCAGAAGAGTAAATACCTACCACACCTAGAAAGAGAAAAGTACTGAATTTTTGTAAAAAGCTATAACAGCTATTACAAAGACCACTTAAATAATGTGTTGACTGAGTGGTCAGCAGGTAGTATGGTGGTTAAGACGCTGCATTCCACATGACTGTCTGTGGTTCAAGTCCAAACTGGCAGCTTGAAAGTCACACCAGGCATGTGTGCGTGTGTGCCCAAAATCCCAAGAGGAGAATGGAAGAGAAGGGATTGCAGCATGGCCATCTCACCAGGGGTACGATTTCTCACTTTCTCTCTGTGTCTCTCTCTGGTGAGTGCATGCACCCTATGGCAAAAACCTAAAAAAAAGTGATTATTGAAAGTATATTAAGTTATTAAAAAGAAATCTAAGTAATAAAACACATGAATATGTTTTATTTTGACAATAAGAGATGATGGCAGGATGCCTAAGAATTTGATTAACACAGAGACACAAGCCAGGAAAAAAATATGTATTTATTTTGTTTTTAATAAAAAGACAACCTGTGAATGACCTGGTCAAGAAATAAATGTGAATTTAAAAGATGTCTAACAACAATCAAATAGGCCAAAATATGATGAACTGAAAACCCTTTGTTTGGAGTGAAGACATCTATCAAGCAATCTGTTTACTTACAGCCTCTGATCATGGAACTACTTAGTTGTAGAAGAAACCATTTCAAAATTAGATGCATTCACTTTTATATCCCTCCAAAGGGAGTATTTTCCTTGTACAGGCAGGAGCTAAGGTGCATAATGTGATGGAAATATCCCTGGCCTGGGAACCCTGTGATCTCTGCCAATTCTAACTGGATGAGCTTTGATATATCATAAAAGAATGTCTCCAACCTTGAGTTCTTTATAGCCTTTTGTGGTCTAGTCAGTTAAAAACATTACTAAGTTATGCAACTATAACAATCTAGTGCTGCCTGCATTGCTCAGCAGAAAATATCCACAAGTTCTTCTTTCTGTCCCTATTGCTTCTTCATTGTTTCATATTCTTTTCCTGTCTCACCTACATTATTGCCTACTGATTAGTTTCTTCATTTCCAGGTTTTTCCCCTACCCCCTGCAGTTTAAATTCACCTTCCACTCGGCTTGAAGACTGATGCATCATGTAGCTACTGCTTGTTATTTGTTTGTTTAATGAACTGAATGTTGTTGAATGATGTTTTCTACCAATTGAGATGATGGCTTTGGGGGACATTCTAGGGAAGAAAACAAACCTATTCTTTCTTTCAGAGGTCTGTGTCTGTTCCCTCAAAAAGTGAGAACATCTCTGCTTTATTCCAATTGCTCCTTTCAGGGCAGAGTTTTAGTATTTTTATATACGCATTCCATTAATTGAAATCATACCAAATGATATGCTATTCGATACTATTCCACATTTCAGTTTAAATCAGAAGACATTAGCCATGAGGATTTAAAAATATTTGTGTTGAATATCCATAACCCCTTTTTTGCCTACAAAGTATTACTCATGAGGAGGTACTTTAAACTCCAAAATAGTTAAGTGCTCTAATTTTTACAGACAGATGCAGGAAATATATGTGGGAATGGATACTAGGAATTTCATGTTGCAATTGAGAGCGTTAGAAAGAACTTTAAGATTTCATTCATAGGCTGGAACTTTGACCAAAATGTAGCTCAGAATGAGCTATCGAAATCCTGTATCTATCTTAGTTTAATGTAGAGAAGAGTCAAAGGCTTAGGGAGATTGGACTATTCGTGTGAATTTATTGTTTAAACCTACTTCCCCACAATGGGAGGGTAAAGAAGACACACATTTCACCAAACTCGCGAGAAGTCATTTGTGAAGGGCACCCTGGTTTCCTTACAGAATTCCATGGTACCTTTTTTTTTATTATTTATTTAATTTTATTTATTCCATTCTTTTTTAACAACATATTTTTTTCTTTTAATTTATCTTTTTTCTTTAATTTTTAGGCTATAGTGGGAACTGCAGTCACTGAATTGGGAAATCTAAATACCATGAGAGCAATTGGATTCCAGTGTAGCAGGGACAACTGATGGTATTCAAGAGTCAAAGGAAAGGTGAGCTTGGTTATCATATCAAACAGTGAGTCAAAGCAGCAATCAGAATAGTCTACACAGAATATCTGAGTCCCACGGCTCTGTGATGCTGGCTAGATGATCATGGCATTTTTAATAATAAAACAGATGGAAATCTGGCTTAAGCTCTTTCAGGATAATATAAGAAAATATAACAACATGGGTAGCTTGTAAACAACAGAAATTTATTTCTTGTGATTCTGAAAGCTTGTAAGTCCAACATCAAGGCCCTGGCAAGTTTGGTGTCTGGTTAGGGAGGATCTCCCTTGTTTCTTTTTCATAGGAACATTCATTCAATTCATTGGAGGTTTGCCCTAATGAAGTAATCACCCCTAAGAGCCCCATCTTTTGAGATCATATTCGGGAGGGGATATTCAATGTATGAATTTTGGAGGTATGTGAACATTCAGTCCATTGCAGAAGGCCAGTAAATTCTTATTTGATTTCCATCAGCAGAAATGGTCTAGATGTCATGATGTCAAGTCTAACTGGAATCATGAAAACCCAGTCATCATCCTTCAATAAATTCTACATTTGTGCCAGAGCTCCTTAAATGAAGAGTAGGTCAGACCTCTTAAGGAAGGACCACAGTACACTGTTGAAAATTTACAATAATAAGTTTTCTCCCAAATTTCTCTAAAGGGACCTTGTTTGTTAGGATGAAATGAGGTTTCTAAATAAGTTAAATGCTGGACTGAAAATTGAAATTCTTTATGCTCCTTAAAGAAATGTATCTATACTTTGGATGTCTAAATTCAAACATGCTTGCTTATGAATAGCACAGTTAGCTAAACAGAATTTTAAAAATTTCATCACAATTAAAATATTATATTCTATATTTCTTATTTGGTAGCTGTATGATAAGCCATAATTCTAATACTTATATATCTTTTCTAAATTTTAGTTAGTATTATCATCATTTAAAAAAAATTTGCTGTAGATCATGTGTACTCACCAGAGAGAGAGAGAGACAGAGGGAGAAAATGAGAAAGCAAGCCGCCAGGTCCAGTACTCAAACCGCGGTCAGTCACCTTAACCACCATGCCACCTGCTGGCCCCCTAATGCTTATATTTCTTTAAAGCTTTATTCTAGAATTTAGCCTTATATGTGCTCTAAGCAATTTCTCAAAGTAATGAGAAGCTTAACTTGATATATGTATATTTAAGTATTGGCATGACTGTTCATAATCAAGCTAAAGATTTTTTTCTCCCAACATAGCTCATGACGGCTATTATTCTGAACAGAAAACTTGTTTTGGCAGCCCTTAATTTCCGTTAAAATGTTTCATTCTTGACGTGAAAAACGGGAGCATAGAATATTTAAGTATCAGCCTAATAAAAAGAATCCACTCTTGCCTTTGATTTTTACAAATGCATGTTATGTACATGGAAATGTACGATTGATAAATCTCTATCTATTTATAAAAATATGGAACATGAGAAACTATTCAGAGCAATATCCTCTGACCAATTTCAGTTCCATTATTGGGAGTTCAGGAGGATAATTTATCATCCATTTTAGCTCACTGTCTCTGATTCAAAAATATAGCTTCATTTCATTCCATGTTTTAAAAAAAGCAATTAAAGTATATTTAATAGTAGAAACTTAATCTCTAGTATTCATTTCTTAGATAATGATTGAAATAGATATTTCATAGCTAGTCTGATTATTATTAAGTATGGAAACTCAGTCTGATCCACCTCAGAATTAGAATGTGTTGTCAATAATATTTATGGTTAAATTAAAAAATTTAATAGCAGAAACTCAATGAGCATAACGAAGCTTGTTAATAATGGTTGTGCAGTTTTGATGGACGGATGGCCTATTATGTAGAATCAGCATGTCATGGGAAAGTATCTCCATCTGAAAGCTTTATCACAGGAAATTAATTAACAAGGCAATATCATGTCTTAATCGAAAATCTTTATGTAACTTTGTACAGTTGAGATTGACTGACATAGATATAATGTAATCAAAACTCAACATATAACCAAACCTGACATACATGATAGCGTGAAATGACTCAGCAAAACATGTTACTTTTCTCAAAAAAGAGGAAAATAAAGTATGTTTGAGTTAGTTTTTCATATAGTGTTATGATATGTATGATGGTAATTCAAAGTTTCATGTTTTGGAATTTGATATTGAAGGTGATAAATGCCTGATGGGCAGTTTTTGTTTCATGGTGATTACATTACAGAGGCAACAGTGTCTCGACTAGATTAATGATACCTTGTAAGACCCAGTGAGTTCTAGCTGTCAGAACTCAACCTTCCTGTCTCATGCAACCTGCTTTCCACTTCCAGCAGCAACGTGGAGGCCTTGGTCTTTGGACTTCCCAGCCACCGGAGTCATGAGTTTGTAAATAATCTCTGTTTTATAAAATCACCCAAGCTCAGGTATTTCTGCTAGTAGTGCAAAGTGGGCTAAGACAAAAAGCATAGGAAACTAATGACAGAAGATGCTGTTGACCTTTTAAATAAAAATTTCACTGCAAGTCTTAGCACAGCAGTACTGTTGGGAAAGTCATGACATTTTTTTTTTCTAATGTTGATTGTGTGTGTGTGGGGGGGGGGTTTGTTTTTGTTTTTGTTTATTCTGGGTTGGGAGACCAGGTGGACTTATGCTTCAGTTTGAGGGAGATTTACTGATAGGGCGGAAGCATAAGCCAGGGGACACTGTGCTACCACCACACTGAGAGAGAGGAATATGGCAGAAGCTGTAAAAATGGAATATCATGTTCTTGTAAAAGCTTCTCTTCTTTGTAAAATAATCTAAATACCTCTCATGGCTTATATTGGCCTCTGTGATCTGGCCCCTACTTACCTCTCTAATTTTATTACCAAGCACTGTCATCCACCAACATGCCTCATTTTCCTTTCATTAACAAAGTCATTATTTCCACTTACCAACCTTTCCACTTGCTCTTCTACTTGGACTGTTTTGGCTCTAAGTAATTAGTTTTCTTTTTTTTTTTTCCCTCATTAATAAGCCCACATAGAATCTTATACAGGTCTTCCTTGGCTACCTAATCTAAAGTAACTTTAATTTTTTGCTATAGGGAATGTGTGCTGGCCAGAGAGACAGAGAGATGGAAAGAGAGAAAATCATCCCCATCCCAGAAGAGGATGGCCATGCCACAGTCGATTCTCCTTCATTCTCCTCTCAGGATTTTGGACACACATGCATATTTACCAGTGTGAGTTTCAAGTAGCCAAGTCTGGGTCTCAAATCGCTGTTGGCCAGGTGGGAGTTCAACACCTTAAACACTACACCACCTGATGGCCTCCCTCGCTTAGTTGGTAAATGTCTAAAATTATCGTGGCCCACTGTGGTGGCACAACGGTAATGCAATACTCCATGATGCTGAGGCTATGTGGGAAGGTGCCAGGTTCATGTCCTCAGGTCTCCTCATGTACGCTGGGTGCATGCACGGCCCTGGTGCTGCCTGGTGAAGGCTGGTGGTAAATTGTGGCATAGACTCAGTTGACAGTGTCTCTTTCTCTATCTCTTTCTCTTTCTCTCATGAAATAAATAAACAAATAAATATAACTTTTGAAAAACAGAAAAATGAAATCATCTCATTTATTTACCATTACCTCTACATTGTCAATCCTCGATTAAGTTTCATGAAGGCAAAGCGTGTGTTCCTTGTTACACAGCACCTAGAAAATGCCTGGCATGAAGAAGTGCTCCATAAATTCTCTGTGATAAACAGATGGATCATATAATTGATTATGACTGGTCTTGATGCAAGTTTCTCTGTTTCTAGCCTCATATAAATTTGATAGTGTATTGTTCACCTCTTCAAAATAACTGATATAGAATGAAAATAGGAGTTCACTAACCAGTTTTAAATTATGAGTTTGAACTTTTTCCATATCACTTGCTTGTTCATGCTTTAGAACATATAATGGCATATCTGAGACCACTATTCCATAAGAGGAAGAATACATTTTAACATTCAATATGAATGTCAATTTCCATTGGAAAGGAATAGAATTGTTAGAAACATGCCATTCTTTTGCATACAACATATAAAACGTATGATTAAAAGTGTCTCATGTAAGATCAAAGTAAGAAAAGTATGAATTTAGAATGGATTATTAGATGACTTATAGAACTTACTATGTATTTTTTTTTAAATCTTCTATGTACTTAAGTCCAAGGAGAACAAATCTTTTTATGATTCCCAAGATTGTATGGAAATCAATAAAAGAGAATGTTTATAAAGAAAAGAGTGGCATAGCTAGTCAGAAATTTAGCAGCAGAATATGAATGAGATTTGTTTTATTGGTTTCAATTTGCAAAGCTGTCTAGGAGCAAGTTATCATTGTCCTTTAAAATGTTCATATGGCCGACACCAGTGTTGAGAGGCTTGAGTAAATGGGCTTCCTGAGTGGCTTGTTGTTCTACTTAGAGAAAATATAATTCAGACTGCAGCTGCAGGAATAATTCATTTGCCAGGGTTAGGAAATTGTTCCTAGATATATGGCCCTTGTAACAAATATTTAAGAGCAATGATTTACTGTGTTGTCTGCTTTTTAAAAAATCGTACATTCTGGAAAGCAGGGTTCAACCACAGAAACAGAGTAGAATTAGAAATAAGAGCCAAAACATTCCTTAGCTTTATGTTCCTCCCAATTGTCAGTCAGCCTTTAGAGAGCATCCAATAAAGAGCAGATCTTGTCATTCTTATGATGATGGGGATGAAGACATCATGTTTCAGAAGTATGTTTCAAGACCCAAAGTCCAAAGATTAAGCAGCCTTCCTTGAGACATTTTCTGGAAGCTCTTCAATTGAACTTTGAAATAAAATACTCAGTTTTTCTTACAGTGTTAGAAATCCATGATTACAGAAAAGATACTTGAAGGAGCATGTTATGATGAGGATGACAGAGGTAAAAAAAAAAGAAGTCGGTAAAAGGGTTAGACTTGTAAAAGGTGAAGGAAGGTAATAGAGCAAAGATAAAAACCACGAAGGGGTACTATGAGCAGGCAGGAATTTTGAGTACCTGCAGACTCCAGATGGAAATATCAACAACAGTAATATCAGGGCCCTCTTTGACAAATTGCTTATAAGATGCAAAGGCAAACATGGTAACCGCAGTATAGAAACCAGCAACACCTTGACCTGCTGATCAAAAATGACCCCATCATTGAAGAACAGACAGACAACACAACCCTCCCAGGATGATCAACGATACCCTAAGGAAAAAACAGTATTTCCTATATATAATCTGACCCAGGATAAGTCATCCAAATCTAAATGTAAGGTAAATTCTGACAAACCCATTAAAACGTGTTATTGGGAAAAGAAGACTTGTTGTATTTGCAGTCTTCAAAAATGTTATTATCATGAAAAGCAAAGAATGGCTTAGAAGTTTTTCTGGATTAAAGAAAACTTTGGAACCTTGACAACTAAATGTAATATTTGATTTTGGGCTGGATCTTGAACAGAAGGGGGAGAATATACAGATCATTATTGACAGGATTAGATTGCAAGCAGTAGATTACATACAGATTGTTCATTTAAATTACATAAAGATTATAAAATTAAATTTGCTAATTTTTGAAGCATGTCCCATGGTTATAAAAGAATATTCTTGTTCTTGAGAAATGTACCATGAAGCATGTAAAAGAGTAAGGGAAAAATATGTGTAGATACACATGTAGATACCTACAATAATGAAGTAAATTAGACAAAATGCTAACAACTGATGCATCTAGTTGAAGCAGCTACAGGATTTCTATATGTTATTTTGCGACTGCTCTGTGAGTATAAAAGTATTTCCAAGTAAACCCTAAAAAAATACAGTATCACATTTTAGGAAGAGCATTTTGTCATAAACTTAAGCTATTTCAGAGGAGACATCTAAACACTTGTGAAGTGACTGTATGGATGAGCGAGTTAAAAATATATACACTGCACCTTGATGGCAATGTATATATTATGTATATAATCCTTTGTTTAAAGAAAGTTTATTATTCATTCATTCATTTGTTTTGAGAGAGAAAAAGAAAAAAGATGAGCACACTGAACAGGGGCTAGACTAGTATTTATTTGGCTGAAATATAAGACAGAAAATAGAAATAAGACCCATTAGAAAAAGGAACATATTTTTGAGGAGGTTACCAAAAATAGCTATAACTTAAGGAATTATATATCAGAATTATTATGACATTTTCAATATTTCTCAAAAACACATGCCTAACTTAACTATTTAAAAGCTTGAAATATATGTTTAACTGTTCGGAAGCTGTCACTCTGAATTGCAGCTTGTCTTGACCCTAATATATCAAATTTACCAATGAAAGCAGATTTTTTCCAAATCTCATAAGTAGGAAACAAGTTATAAACTTCAAAAGATAGAAATTTCTGCAACCGAATTTGTTTCAATAATAATACAATGCCGGTAACATGATTATTGTGTACTAAATTCAGCTTATGGGTAGTTGAAGATTGACTTCCACTGAGAAGGAGAAATTATAAGTAAATAAAAATTCACATTCATCATTATGCTTTTACTGTTACAGTTACATTGTTCATTCACCCAGTGTAGCATTATTGGCATGGTCTGTATTTTGAAAGGTTTTTCTTTTTCCCATCTCCCTGCTCTTTCTTCCAAAATGAGTTCTAATGTATCATCTGCTTTCAAACGTGGATAAACATATATTATACTATTTTTAAAACCTACTTATCGCAGTTAGCCTATCATTAACATAAATGTCATATAAATTACAAATGAGCCATATTGGTTACCACTCATATGTGATTCTTTTAAATTATGTGCAACCTGTGAATTGCATAGTCAGTTTTTGGTAATGTACAGAAAACCATTTTTTTTTTTAAAGTTTTTAAATGAACTCTCTTACATTTTGCTATGATCGTATTGCTTATCTGTGTCTTGAAATGCAAGCTTAGGCCAATAGCTGGAGAGATTTTACATATTTTAAATGATGATGTTTGCCTCCAGGTTGTTTCACACTAGGTGTTCATGGAACCTTTAGGACTTTAGAATTAAAAGCGGGAGAATATGACTACGCTAATTGTATGCACCATCTTATTCTGTTCGTTTGAGAAATGTCACGTTGGCTAGGTGGAAAAAGGTTAATTTCGAAAGGTCTGGTTAATAAAAACCTGTGCAAATATAGTGACTAATTTGGGTAGTAGGGGAAAACAAAGTGTGTGTAAACAAATATATATTATTGAAGGATGTTAAAGAAAATTCCTTAGACTATCATAGACACAAACATTTTAAAATTTGCCAGTGGGTGTGTATGTTTAGTTGAGATGGTGAGGGAGGGGAGAGAGAGAGAGAGAGAGAGAGAGAGAGAGAGAAGAGAGAGAAGTACCCCTGTGGGGAATGGTCACGCTGCAATTTCTTCTACATTTCTCCCTCATTTCAGGATTCTGTGCATGCACGCTCACATGCTTCTTAGGTTTGTTTAGCTTCCAGGTCCAGGACTCAAACCTTGCTGTCAGTCATGTGGGACCAGTCACCCTAATCACAGTGACATAGGCTAGCCTCATAGACACAAATATTTAACAAAATAAATTTAAATATGTCATAAAAACTTATCCGAAGCAGAATATTAAAGACGACACCATATGGTCTACAGATGTTTATGTGAAAGGTTCAATAACTAACATTTACCAAGTATAGGGGGACTTTTCCTCACCCACTGTAACATTCATGGCTGACATCCCTTAACAAAAGACAAATTAATAGGAGGAAAGCATAACAAAACTATTTAAGTAAAGTTTCACATGACATGGGACACTTTAAAAATGAACCATCCAGAGAGGTTCTAGCCTAGAGGTCAAGTGGATAAAGAAGCCAGATCTTACATGGTCTATCATGGTTCAAATCCTAGATCCAGTGGCTTGAAATATTTGTCTGGCATGGGTGTATGTGCCCCAAATTTCAACAGAATGGAGAAATGGAGGAGAAATTACAGTGTGACTATGTCCTACTTGGGGTGCTTTCTCTCTCTCTTTGTGTCTCGCTCTGGTGAGTCCACACATACTCTGACAGTTAAAAAGATCCAAGGAAAATTGTATATTTATGCTTAGATTGATGAAGAATGCATAGTTATTTAGAAGTATGATTGAATTAAAAAAGGCACATCTAATGGTAAAAATTGAAGGTGGGGTAACTCGGCAGGAACTATTCTTTAAGAATAGGGCAAGATTCCGGTCCCATGATGGTTTTATGATGGACTTTCAGGTCAGATAGAAAAATTCTTCACAGTCAGCTCTCAAAGTGGTGAAGATCATAGTATGACCTTTCCACTTCTATTAGTTTCTCAATTTTTGAAGTGCCAAAAATCTTGAGAGAATATCTGAATACCTGAGCCCCAACAAAAGCATCTATTGTGTTTAATAACAGTGACAAAATTTAGATTTTGTTCTTCGTGTTTCATCACCAAACTATGAGTTATGTTTTGTTTTATACATGAAAATTTCTATTTGCAGTGTTGAATTAAGAGTTTGCACACCTCAACAGTCGTAAAACCAGAATGTACATTTTGTTCAATCCTTCTTAGAGTTTTCGTATGCAAACAGGATTTAACTCTTTCAATGAACTGTCGTATTCCCCATGGCCAGATGAGTCATGGACCTCCCTGTGGTTTCCCTTTGGGCTTAGAGTGCTGGGTAAACTGGAGCTCCGGTCTATGCTTGGTTGTGCCTCTCTAAGCCCAAATGTCCCATAGAACATTAGGCTGTTCCAGCATTAGGCTTTACAAAGAAAGAAGTTGAACTCAAGCAAATGGAGGATATATATATATAATGTGTGTGTGTGTGTGTATATATATATATATATATATATATATATATATATACATATACATATACATATATATGCACACATATATATGTATATATACATATACGTATATATATATGCACACACATATATATATATGTATATATATACATATAAATATATACACACACACATATATATGTATATGTATATACTCTTAACATTCAAGAGTAGAAAATAGTAGAAAACAAATAACCTGATTTAAACAGGCATTTCTCCAAAGAAGAAATAGAAATACAATAGCTAACAGGTACTTTAAAAGTACACAATATCACTAATCATCAGGGAAATACAAAATCCAAAACACAATGAGATGTCATTTCATACTTGTTAGCATGGCTTTTATCAAAAAGACAAGAAAACAAAAAGTGTTGGTGAGGGTATAGGAAAAAGATAACCCTTGGACACTATTGGTAGGAATGTATAACAGATTGGTGAAATCATTATGGAAAACAGAATAAATTTTCTAAAGAAATTAAAAATAAAACTACCATATGATACAGAAATCCCTCTTCTGGGTATATAACCAAAGGAGATGATACTGCTACCTCATGAAAATACCTGCCCCTCCATTATCATCATAGCTCACAATAACCAAGATATGGAAACAATCTATTAATAGGTGTCAGTTGATGGATAAAGAAAATGTGATACAAGAGCCAGTAGATAGTGTAATGGTTAAGGCGCTAGACTCCCACTTGGCTGACCATGATTTGAGTACTGGACCCGGTGACTTGAAACTCTCTCTCTCTCTCTCTCTCTGTCTCTCTGGTGAGACACATACCCTATAGCAAAGATCTCTCTTTCAAAAAAATACATAACATAACACATGCACATAATGAAATGTTATTGGAAAAGGAGATCCTGCCATCAACCACAACACAAACATAGTTGAAGGACAATATACTAAGTGAAAATAAGCAAGACACAGGGTTAAAAATATAACATATGGCATTTATATGTAGAATAATTTTTGTAAAGGTGAAGCAGTGAATACCAGAGATGGGGTAGGAAGAGGAAATGGAGAAATGTAAATCAAAGGATACCAAGTGGCAAATACCCAGGATAAACAAGTCTGGAGGTCCAATGTATAATATTATATGAAGACTATTATTTAAAATTATATTATATTGGGATTTTTTTAAAGAAGTAAAATGTAACAGTTTTGTCCTCAAAAAATGTAACTGAGATGATTTGCTAATTTACTTTACTATAGTAACAATATTACCGTTTGTATACCTTCCCATCACTTGTTGTAAATCTCAAATACACACAATAAAATTTATTTTTTTAAATAAAAATTAAGAAAAAAAGGTAGGGAATGTACAGTCCTGAAGATTTGGGCATAGAGATGATCAGAGCTTCAAGTTAAGATATTTGCAAAAGTTTATAAATATTCTTTAAAACATAAATTTAAAACATATATTTCTGCTTGCTTCTAAAAAAATACTGTCCTTATAGTAGCGGAGCTGGAAGACAGGGAAATTTGGTCACATAGTCACAGGGAAGATTGTCATGTGAAAATTAAGGCAGATATTTGATTGATGTGTCAAAGCCAACGAAAGCCAGGATTGCTGGTAACCACCAGGACCCCGAAAGAGGAAGGGAACAATGCTTTGCTAGAAACTTCAAGGTGAAGACATCCTGATTTCAGATCTCTAGCTCTGAGAACCTGGAGACAATAAATTTCGGCTGTTTTAGGTCACCCAGGTTATATTTTGCTATGGCAGCCCTAGCGAGCTGCCACATTACTGCTATCACCTCAGTGCTCTTTCCACACAACCTGAGTAGCTAAGGGTAGCTCTCTCCCAATTCCTCATTCAGGCACTGGGCTGAGAATCCTCAAGTGAAAACATTTTCACCCAGTAGTATCCTCCAGACACTAAATCTGATTCCACTGCTCTCCATACCTACTGTTACAAGTAGAGTGCTTATTCAGAAGCCAGCAGAAATTCTGTATTTTGAAGAGTATTACAGACTCTTACAAACAATATCTGGATTCAGAAGTCTGGTTATCTACATGCTAAACCTCACTTCATGACTATATTTTCCCCATTTCACTACTTTACTTATTCTTCTTTCTAGCTATGAACTGCCCTTCATCCAGTAAAAATTAAAGGCAGGATATATTACATTTAATACGTATATCTAAGACTGACACAAAACAGTAAAAGGAACATGACAGCAGGACTGTCTAATGAAGCTGGAGCTGTCTATGGGTGGTCCACACATTTCCCTTTTAGCAGTGTGTACTAAAACAGAAATAAATAATACAAGCAGTCAGTTAAACAATTTAGAGAGTTCATGCAACTAAATCGATGATTAAATGCTGTGTAAAAGACCAGACAGGAATTTCTCTCAAGACTCTGTGATACAAAGAATGAAATCATCTACCACACTCTACAGTAGACTTAATGCTGAATTTCATATGTTTACTTCTTCTGTCATTACTTTTCATATGATCTGAGAATTTCTTCCACAGCTTAATATAGTGGTAAAACTAAATGCGGAGGGTCGTATGATTTAGTCCAGGTGCTCAATTATTTTGTCTGTTTGAATTGATCTCCTTGGACCAGCTTAAACATGACCTTTATCATGTGTATTACCCCTTCAGTTCTCCATACATATTTTTCTGTTTTGATCTTCTTTATTTGGCATTTAATTAGAGTCTAAATTAAAGTAATTTGTCTTATTCCTATTTCAATTCTCCAAAAGCTTGACACAATGTCTTGCACAGTGATAGAGCTAAATGCCTAATTCCTATTAGAAATTCTAAGATTGTATTAGTATGGAGGTAGTGAGTAGTCACTTTACTGCCATAATTTATCTTTGCTCTCAAAAACAATGTTCTCTCTCACAGATGAACCTGTAGAGTGTTCTTTCTCAATCACTTCCAAGGATGAGTTCATTTCTAGTCCGATAGCCACCAAATAGAAGGCATTGAATAGATTACTTTCTGAAAAATTAATTGTCCAGATCTGTTGGTGGGACATTTTATTGACTTTTGTGCCTTATCTCTCCCTTCTTGCCTTTACTTTCTGAAATTTTGATGCTGAAGTTGAAGAGAAACAACTTTCTCTGCTTTAATTATACCCTGTTGCTTAGACACAAGCTTGAAGTCTTAATTTCAAATGGAAACATTAGTGATCAACCATCTTATTTCACTCAAATTTTACTGTACTTCAAAAGAAAAACTGAATATAACAGTAATTCATTGGATTGAGAATTCATGTCCAGCCTTTGCTTCAAGAAGTTAAGTGGCCTAAGGTATGGGTTAATGCATTAATGTGTTAAATCTATTTGCCTTTTCCAACAGTTACTCTTTCCTTTCCCCTTATAAATTTGCTTCCCTTCCTATCCTGCCACCATCCTGTCTCCTGTAAGACTTGCTGATTCATTTTCTCAATTCATTCAATGGTTTGGACTGGCATTTGTTATTCAGCTTAAGTCCTACTGTTGAACTTTGGCTGCATTAAATAAATGAATGTGTAAGGAAATAAACAATTACATTTAATTTGGAGGAGAGGAGTTGTTCATCATGTAATGACCGTGTTGGGCACTAAAATGATGACAAATCCATGGAAGTATGGAGCAAGCATCCTGGAACCAAAGAAAATCCCACAGTGGTCAATGAAACAGAGACCAGGAATCTAACACTATCCTAATATAACCTGTTTTAAATTATGGTCCAACTCTTTTTGTTTTTTTCTTTTTAAAATTTTTTTTATTTCTATTTCTTTTATACATTCAATCACATATGTCACTTAACTTTCAAAGTGAATATTCCAACATGTATACATATCTCACCAGTCCAGTTGAGAATTCTAGACACGTTATCTTCAATAGATAATAACCCATTTCTTTGTCCCATAATGCCTTGCCTCTCTATTTTTCTCCTTAATGTCCTTGCTCAGACTCTCCTCCTTTACCCACCCTTTTCCCAGACTGTATCTGGTCCAATTCTTAAACCATTGTTGATGATTATCTGTATAATAAATCTACAAATCCATAATTTAACATGTTATTCTTTTTGTAATCCACAAATTCAAATTTTAGTACTGGTTCAATTTATTGCCTTTTACCTGTGAAAACTTAGCCACATCTGCATGAAGCTTAATTTCTGTATCTGTAAAATAAGAAATAATAATTCATTGCTACCTTTGAGAAAAACAGAAACACTGACAACTTCAGATCATAAATGTGAAAGTCTGTTAAATATCATAAAGCTTAAAAATGTAAGACAAACTTAAAATTTCAGTAGTCAAGGGGTCAGTAGGTTGTATAGTGGTTAAAGCACGGGACTACCACATGGTCAAGCAAGGATTGAGTCCTGGACTTGAAGGCTTGAAACTCACGCTGAGCACGTATGTGTGTGCCCTAACTTTTAAGAGAACGGAGGAAAAGGGGTTGTGGTGTGACCATTCCCCCGGTGGGGTGATTTCTCGCTTTCTGTCTCTCTTTTTCTCTCTGTCTCTCCAGTGAGCACACAGGCCCTATAGCAAAAATCTCTCTCACAGACAAAAAAATTCAGTAGTCAAGTTTTGCAATAATCTAGCCCCAGGGAAAGCAAGATTAACCATGCAGAGATTTCTCTAAAAAAGAAAGTGGTATGTTTTCTAGAATTCCTATCTTTATTTTTAAAGAATTACTTCATGTAACCTTATTTATTTTTATTTGACCAGAGAGGGACAGAGTAGGGAGAGAACGAGAAAGGGAAAGTGAGAAAGCGAGCTGCCAGGTCCAGGACTTGACCTGCAGTCAGCCACGTGGGAGTCCAGCGCCCTAAACTACCACGCCACCTGCCGGCCCCAGAATCTGTATCTTTTAATGACAAGTGAAGCATAAATGTGCTTGTATTGATAAATCTCCATTGAAGGGGCCATAGAAACTTTATCACGTTAGTAAAATGACTCTATCATTCAGAATTTGGAAACCATTCTTCCACTAAATAATGTCTCAAATAGTGTATTTTCAAATATTATTGTTAGAATACATAAAGACACTAATTTGGAAAGGAGACAGCTCTGTAATTTCAGGTGATAAGATTATGGATAATGGTGTTACTTTTGTAAAAGGAGTGGCAATCAACAAATATTACTTCAAAATTGTCCTGAGAGGGAAGAATGCCTACATTTTAAGCTAAGAATAGACAAATCTGTTCATGTAAAGTTTGGCTTTTGGCATCATTCTGAAGTGAAAACTTTTCATTTTCATCCCTCAATTATCATGAATAATACTTCACCTTTAGTTGATCATCATCATAACTCATCATCAAATTATTAAATCAAGCTCTTGTGAAAGGCACTACACAAAATAAAAGAATGGAGATGACTCATACCACTTTTTGATTCTGTGAAATAACTGCAGACTTTGGTCTCCATCTGTGCTTATTTTCAAGGAGGATGGTCTTCTCTTCCTCATGACCAGAACATAGCACAATGCAGGACACATCTCAGAGAAGACAGGCCAGGTGGTAGCTTCCAAAGTGGCTGTGGAAATATGGGAAATTTTTCCTCAAACTCTGCCTTACAGATACTTAGAGATAGAGGTATAAAGTCACCTCTGCTTGAATACATAAAATGCATTCTAGATAGACAAATGGAGAGGGAAACATAATTTGCAAAAAGAATCCCCAACTTTCCTTGCCTTCTTCCCATTTTAGTCATTCTTACCCTCTTTCCAGGATTGGAAAATATTTTTTAGTGATACAATTTAGCAATGTTATATTGTTACAGTAGATTAAACATAGGTGAATAATAACTGTCCTGTTACTCAGAAGGGAATTATCATTCTTAATCATTACAAGTCTAGGGATGAGGAACCTTGTCTCTTCAAGACCCTGCTCTCAGAGAAAGTGCTATACCAGCATTCTTTGCTCTTGAAGAAACGTCCCTGAACATAAAAATTGATAGAGGGAAACCATTCAACTGCTACAGAGTCATGTTTTGTTTGTTTGTTTGTTTGTTTTTTTCTGAAGTATATATGGGTGGTCTTTTAAAAAACAATAAGGTATAAAATGAAACTCTTTGCAGGTAATCCATCCTGCATATAAACAGGATGGCTGTGTGTGTTTGTGTGTGTGTGTGTGTGTGTGTGTGTATGTGTGTATGTGTATCCTGTGTATATAATTAGATACAATTGAAATACTGGACCTCTGAAAGAGATGACATGTTGTTAATGGGTTTTTCAAGTTTTCTAAAGTGAATGAAATTTCATAAAAAATTAGAAGGCTTTGTGAGATATATCTCACAAAGGATAGATTTTTCTGACCTCTATATTTACCTACTTAGGTAATTATCATTTCTGCATACATACAAATTCATTCATACTTATCCTGCTAAAAAAAATACTTCACAAAAAAGCAGTTCTTGGGGGCCAGTAGGTGGCACAGTGGTTAAGGTGCTAGAGTCCCATAAGGCCAAGCATGGTTTAAAATCCAGACTATATGGCTTGAAAATTGCACTGGGTGCATGTGCCTACATGTCCAAAATCCCAAGAGGACAATGGAGGAGAAGGGATTGCGGGAGGAAGGGATTTTGCTGTCACCTTCCCTCCGTCTCTGTCTCTCTAGTGAGCAATGAGCCCTATAGCAAAAATCCCCCTCCCCAAAAAAACCAAAGTGGTTTCTGAATATCTTTATATCTATTCTTAATCTTATAATACTTAATCTTATTCTATACTATACTATACTATACTATACTGTTTTATGAATTTATTAGAAAAACAAGAAAGCAGATTTTAGGTCCATAAAATGAGAAGGGTGTTATCTTTTCATGGTGTGAAGAAGCATCAATAAAGTGTCGCTAGAGACTGAGGAATGGTGGTTCAGGGATGATGAGCTACGCTGACGTGTCGGAGGTCACATGGAAGATCCGTGTTCCTGGGTCACCTCACACAGGCAGCAAGCTTGCAGGAATGCTTGTGATCCAGGCTGACTGAGAAGGTGGGGAAAGACCACAGTGTGAGACCCTACTGAGGGTACTTTTTCTATCTCTTTTTTCTATCTCATGAAAGAAAGAAAGACACTTTTAAAAAGTCACTAGAGGTTTATATCAACCCGCATTACCTAGCGGTGCTGTTTTATTTGACTGCTTCTGAGGGTAGCAGTGGGATCCTTTCGGGACCCCAATAAAACATAGTCTAAGACTCATTCTAGGTCTTGTCTTCTGTATCTGTAATTCTTTCCACATACTTTTGGTTTTCCTCGCCACTTCCTATTTCTATTTTCATTTCCTATCTGTATTATCAGTGTTCAGAAATAAAAAAGGACCCAAAGCAACAGGATGTGCATAAATATACAACAGAGAAAAAGATTTTAAGGAATTGGTTCATGCAGTTCTGAGGGCTCGGCAAATCTAAAATCTGCAGATTAGGCTGGTGGGCTGGAGATTCAATTAAACTGAAGTTTGGGTCCAAAAGCAGTCTGCTGGCAGACTTCGCTCTTGCTCAAGGGCAGTCAGTCTTTGTTCTGCTCAGGCCTTCAACTGATTGGATAAGGCCCAACCACATTATGGAAGGTAATCTGCTTTACTCAATCAATGTCCAGTGATGTAAATGTTAACCCTGTCCAAAAATGACCTTCACAGAACCATTCAGAATAATAATTGACCAAATATCTGGGCACTGTGGCCCAGTGAAGTTGACATATACAATTAACCGTCACACCATCTACTGAAAATAATTGTTCTGCTATTGTGTTCTGTAATTCTTTAGAATGTGTTTTTTAAAAAAGATACAATAGTGACTGTTTTTCTATGATAGAACTGTGTGAAATAAAGAGGAGAACATGGTTTGTGAGTAATTTAAATTCTAGTTCTGCAGGTGATTTACTTCAGTTAAATTACTGACTTGAGTCTTGCTTTTTCATCTGTAAAATGAGGATAGATCTTTGTACTAATTCACATTTCATTGATTTGCTCCTATTTGAGATATATAGATTGAATTACTAATTTTCTAATATCGCTAGGGTTAAAAACATTTTCCACCAGCTGCTTTTTGCTTATTAATTTTTTAAAATTTCACATTTGTATGGTAACTGACATTTTCTGTGGTATTCTCTCATTCTATTGGGTTTTATGGGGAAAATATCTGGACTTGTTTATTAGATAAATCTCTTGCATTTAATTCTCTCATTGTTTACATTTTAAATAGAAAAGATTATTTGGACTGGCAGGTGGCATAGTGATTAAGGAGTTGGACTCCCACATGGTTGACTGTGGTTCAAGTCTCTGACCTGGCAGCTTATTTTCTTGCTTTTTGCCCCACTCACTCTCTCTGTTCAAATAAAAAAAAAATAATAATAACAAATGGAATTAATTAAATGAATAATTCTGAAAACATAGGGGAATCTATAAAAGGAAAATAAACAGTAAGTGGCAATTACCTATCATAATTATAAAATACAAAGTTTAATTCTTCAGTGAAAATTGGTGATTATCTTTCTCAGTAGGTTAAACTTCAACAGTGACTAACTGTGATCTGTCACAGGGAAAACTTTGTTTATAAAGAAATAAAGGAGCAACAGGCTTTATGTTTTATTCTCAAACCAGTTTGATCATGTGATGTCTGTCTCTCATCTCTTTCTGAGGACAACCAGTTCTTCTTTAGGGAAGCTTAATTAAAGTTTTAATTACAGTTTTTTGATAAGTGGGCGACCATTGAAACGTTAAGACACAATTTAGGTTGTTTTGTTATTAAATTTTACCAACACAGTCCTGTAGCTCACATTATGTCTGCTGTTATGACGAGATAAGTGAAGTGAAATTATATATATACATATATGTATATATTATTAACAAAAATTAAAAGTGAAAAGTACAGTGCCACCACTGTCATTATTTTAAGAAATTATTACTCAGAGAGAGAGTAAAAGTAGGTTTTTGATTATTTACTAACTGTAGAACTACTTTTCAAAAAAAATTTTACTCACATTCATCTCAGTGGTGTGAACTGGGAACAGATGTATAGGAGGAGAGAAAAAGTACATTTGCTCTGCATTGGTTTTTCATAATTAAGAGTATAGCTATAATTAAATGATAGTCTTTGAAATCTTCAACTGGTAAGTAATGTATTTATAAAATAGAAAAATGTGAAATAGAAATATATTCAAGAATAAAAAATATCTAGAGCTTACTCGTGTGTTTATAAAAAGCATCTATACAGATATATATGTAAGTATACACATACACATGTATGATATAATATCACACATTACATACATATTATATTCTTCCCCACTGAACAATAATTTATTTTTTCCTTGGTCAAACTTCACCACTCGTAGATTTTTCCAATCACAAAACTCATACAGGCAGAAAATAATCAACAGTTTTACTCCAAAGTGTGTGCAAATGTTTTCATACAGCTGTGTTATTAACAATAATGACCTCAGCACAATGCATTTCCAGGGGAATTAATGACAGGGGTTAATGGCCCGAGGCAAAGCCAGCCAGTCATGAATCCCTAAGAAATGCCCCGTGCTTTGATCATTATTGCTTCATTACAACATAAAAATAATCAGCAGCAATTACGGTCAGAACTCTGGGAACAGTTCCGCCTTGAACATTAACTCTTTCAGGCTTGAAGTTGTTGGAGATTCCACTGTGTCCAGTAAACTTAGTATAAACAAAAAAACTGATACAAATTACCAAGACATTTTGTGATCCTGAGTAGTCAATATTCCAATCGAAATCAGAGAAGTGGCAGGGTAAGCAAAAAAGGTAAAAGGAGCTTGTACAAATAAAATACCAAGCAAGTCAACCTGGACTTAGGATCTTTATAGATATTTATATGATGCTCAGAATAAAAGAGAAAGTGAATTCTATAATAGTTGCATATTCTTGTAAATTTCAATAAACTATTAAGGGAAATATTAAGCAAATATAAAAGAAAGAAAATAGAAAGCTAATTTAAAAAATAATCTTGAAATACAGACTTTATGTAAATATGTTAAAATTAGGGGAAAAAAACAAAAACAAAATGTCTTTTATTTGAATATCAATTTTCAAATTATTCTGTATTTGTGCATAATAAAAATCTTTTCCAAAGCAATACATGTGTTGTTCAGTTAAAAGATGCCTGAGAAATTTCATAAATTGTGCATATGTATTTAACAAAAATTAGATATGAGAATATGTTTTTCTGCCTTACTTGTTACTGACAGTGTCTTTATGAAGAAGACAAAGAATCTTTTCCCACACTTTTCTCCCTTCAATGAAAAGATCAGCAGTTGAAGCCATTAAACTTGCTCTTATTTGTAAAAATTCAGGTCTCTTTTTTTTTCTTTCCTAGCTTTTAACTCCAGGTTTATTGAGGTATAATTGACACATAAAAGTTATAAGTGTTTAAGATGTAAAATTGATGTTTTCATATATGTGTATATTAAAAAGTGGTTAACACAATCCAACAAATATACCTATTGCCCCTCATAGTTACTATTTATGTGTGTTATAGAATATTTAATATCTATTCTTTTAGCAAATTTCAATAACTCAATACAATAATGTTATTTTTTGATATTAGGAGGGACCAGCAGACAGCATAATGGTTATGTCACTGGACTCACACGTAGTTGTCTGTGGTTCAAATTGCAGACGTGGCCACTTAAAACTCATGCTAGGTGTGCTCAAAACCCTGAATCGAGAATGAAGGAGAAGGGATTGTGGTGTGGCCATCCCCCTTGGGAGGATTTCTCCCTTTCTGTCTCCCTATCTCTGTCTCTCTGGCAAGTGTATGTGCTGTATTGCAAAAATCTCTCTCTAAAAAAAAAAAAATGCTATGGGATGCAAGCTCTCACTGGAGAGAGACAGAGTAGGTAAGGAGAATGTGAGAAAACCTTGCAGGAAGAATGGCCATGCAATCCCTTCTCTATTCTCTATGCCTAAACTCCCTCTCTGGAGTTTAGGAGTTTAGGCATGCACACATGCACACACCTGGCATGCTTTTCAAGTCACCAGATCTGGGTCTGGAACTGCACAGTCAGCCATGTGGGATCCAGTTGCCCTAACCACCATACCACTGGCCACAATAAAGTATTATTGATTATGATCATTATGCAGTATATTGGATCTTCAGAACTTATTCATGCTATATAACTAAAAGTCTGTATCAATAATTTCCCATTTGTCCCACTCTCAGCCACTGGCAACCAATGTTATCACTCAAAATTCTATAAATTTGGTGTTTTAAATTCCACATTTAATTGAGAAAACACAGTTTGTTTTTCTGTCGGCCTGAATGATTTCACCTAACATAATGTACTCTGGGTTCATCCATACTGTCACTAATGACAGAATGCCTTTTTAAGGGTAAAAAAAATTTCATCATACACACATCAGAGCTCTTAATGGATGAATGAATACATAAAATTAAAAATAAATAAAATGAGTATATATACACATTATATAAATTATACTACATTTATATATTATATATATTATATACCACATATTATATATTATATTTATATATTAATTACAATTTTTATAATTATATATTAATTACAATTTATATATTAATTATATAAATTATACTCTATATTATATTTACATATTCATTATAATTTATATAATTTATGTTAATTATAATTTATATAATTATAATATATGTATATGATTAATATTAATAGATAAATATTAATATGACTAATAGTAATATAATAATTAATATATAAATATTATATGTTATATAAAATATATTAATATATTATATATATTAGATTATTTTCATATCTTAGCAACTGTGAATAACATAACAATGAAAATGAGGATGGATACACATATTGATTTTATTTCCTTTGAACATATACCCAGAAGAAGGATTTTGAGTCACAGAGTTCTATTTTTAGTTTTTTGAGGCCCCCCCCATGCTTTTTTATGGTGCTCTATTAAAATATATTTCCACCACAGTGTGCAAGGTTCTTTTTTTTTTTTTAAAGAGGTTTTTTGCTATAGGGTGCTTGCGCTCACCAGACAGACAGAGAGAGACAGAGAGACAGTGAGAAATCACCCCCCAGGGGGGATGGCCACGCCACAATCTCTTCTCCATTCTCCTCTCAGGATCCTGGGCAGGCACGCACATGCACCCGGCATGAGTTTAAGCCACCGGGCCTGGGACTTGAACCACAGTCGACTACGTGGGAGTCCAGTGACATAGTCATTACGCTAACTGCTGGTCCCAGTGTGCAAGTTTCTTTTATCTCTGTGCTCATGTTAACATTTGTTACTTTTGTTTTTTTGGTAATAGGCATTTTAACAGGAATAAAGTGATACTTCTTTGTGGTTTTGTTTTCATTATCATGTTGAGGATTTTTCATATACCTGTGGTCATTTGTGTATCTTTTTTGAAAAATAGCTATTCATATCCTTTGCCTGTTTTTCGTTGTTGTTGTTGTAATGGTTTATTTTCTTCTGTGTTCTTTAAGTTCCTTATATATTTTATATATTAACCTCTTATCAGATAGGTGGTTTGTAAATATTTCTCCCATTTAACAGGTTGTTTTGTTACCCTGAGCATTTGCTTTGATGTGCAGAAACTTTTTAGTTTCATGCAATTCCATTGGTCTATTTTTGCTTTTACTGCCTGGACTTTTAAGTTCATATATATAAAAAATCATTCTCCACAGACCAACATCATAAAAGATTTTTCCCTATGTTTTCTTCTGGTGTTTTTACAAATTTATTTCTTCTGTCTCAATCTTCAATTCATTTGGAGTTGACTTTTGTCTGTGATATGAGATAGGAGTCCATTTCAGTTTTCTGTATGTGAATGTTTAGTTATCCTAACACCATTATTGAAGACATTACCCATTCTCCATTGTGGGACCGTGACACCTTTTTCAAAGATCAGTTGACAGTAAACATGTGGATTTATTTTTAGCATTCTATTTCTTTTTATTGCATTGCAAAGGAGTTATCACTATAGAATACATGGACATTAAACTGATAATTAAAGAACAGTAAAGGAAACACTTGAATGAAATGAACCAAGTCTTTGAAAGGCGCTACAGTGGGTAGAAGGTCTGTGTCTTCCTAAAACTCATATTTTAAATCTTAATCCCAATGTAATGTTATCAAGGAGTAGGGTCTTAATTCATGAGGGTGGAGCCCTCATGAATGAGATTATTGTTCTTATAGACTATAGACTGAGACCAGAGAGCTAGCTAGCTCTTTTTCTGCTATGTGAGGAAACGAGGAGAAGACGGCAATCTGTAATCCAGAAGGGGGTCCTCTCCAGAACCCAATTTTGCTAGAGCTCTAATCTCAGAATTCCAGCCTCCAGAACTATGAGAAATAAATTTCTGTTGTTTACACTCAGCCTATGTTACTCTGTTATAGCAACTTGAACTGAATAAAGTAGACATGAACTACCAATCCTCATGCAAGAGAAAACAGATAACTTAAAGACTACTACAATGATTAAAAAATTGAATCAGTCATGATAAATCTTCCAGTGAAAAACAATTCCAGGTACGTATAGTTTCACTTGTGAAGTCTAACAAAACTTCAAGGAAGAAATAATTCAAATCCTATATATTCTTTTCTAAAAAATGAGAGAGAATACTTCTCAAATTGTTATTTAAGAGACCATAGTTACCCTTACATCAAAACCAAAGACATTAGAAGAAAAAAAAATTGAAATTGAAGTCATTTATAAGTATAGATGCAAAGGTTCTTCAAAAATTTTATGGAATCTGAGCTAGCAGATGGCATGGTGGTTACATCACTGAACTCCCATATGACTAACCATGGATTGAATTTCAGACCTGGTGGCTTAAAATTAACACTAGGCACATGTGTGTGCTTGCCCAAGATCTTGGGAGGAGAATGGAGGGGAGGGGAATGCAGCATGGCCATCCCAGTTAGAGGGGAATTTCTCACTTTCCCTCTCATTGCCTCTGTCTTTCTCTCTCTTCAGTGAATACATGCCCTAAGGCAAACATTTCTTTAAAAAATTTTTTCTAATGGAATCAGTTCCAGGAACATATAAATAAAGTGTAACACATCACAAACAAGCAAGCAGAGTTTATGCTGCAAATGAAAGACTGGGTTAATATTTGAATATCAATCAATGTATTTCATTATATTAACAGACTAAGAAAAGCCATATGATTATTTCAAAAACTGCAGTAAAAGCATTTGACAAAATTTCATATGCCATTAATGATAAAGCTCTCAGCCAACTTGAAATGGAAAGGATGTCCTCAGCCTGATTAATGCCTCCTACAAAAGACCTGCAGCCAATTCTTAAAGATATATCTGTTCCCAAGGTGGGAAACAATATGAGGAAAGCCTGCTCTTACCACTCTTATTCAACATAATACTGGAAATACTAAACAGTGCAATAAAACAACAAAGGAAAACGAAAGTATCTAGATTGGAAAGAATAATCAAAATATCCTCTATTCACCGACCATATGACTATCTATGTATAGAATCCCCAAAAAGCCTACAAAGAAGTACTAGAATTATGTAAGTTTAACAAAGTTGCAGTATACAATAACAATATATTTAAAAATCAGTTTTATTTCTTTATACTAACAAAAAATTGGAATTTCAAATGTAAAACATTTGTGTGTGTGTATATATATATACACACACACACGTATATATAGACAAATATATATATATATATGTGTGTGTGTGTGTGTGTGTGTGTGTGTATATATATAAAATCTAAAAGGGCACCTATTATAGGTATTCTTATTCCCAGGCATCTTAATGAAAAGTCCATTCATTATCCCTTCAACCTGAATAATAATTCACTCAATTTATGTGAGTTACTGACAGATAATGAATTTCATGTTGTCTTCTGCAACAGGGAAGCTTAAAACTGAGTCATGCCTACAAAAGATCAACCCACTAGAGACCCTTTATTGTGTAGGAGAAAGGCTTGAGGACATGAGAGACCCAAGTTTCCTCTGGAGAGCAGTCTCAGGGTCAACTAGGTGGCATAAAGCTTAAAGCAGCTGGATGCCACATGTCCCACTGTGGTCGAGTCCCAGACTCAGTGGCTTGAGAAACACTCTGGGAGTGTGTGCATGAATGTCCAAAATCCTGAGAAAAGAGTGAAGGAGGAGGGATTGTGAGTCGGCCATACCACTATGGGGGTGTTTTCTTACTTTCTCTTTCTCTCCCACTCTGTCTCTTTCGGGCAAGCCTGAGCCCTATAACAGACTAAAAACAAACAAAAAGAACAGTGCAACTATTAACTTCTTCAGAATACCTTACCAGGCAGCTTGAGTTTTAGTTTGTTGTAATGTTTCTGGGTACATAGACATTGGGGACAAGGATAAAAATCAATAAAAGCAAAGCATTATTTCACCTTTCTCCAAAGTTCTTTTTCTAAGTGACATTATCTTTTCTTTCTTGTAGTGGATAAATATAATAGATAGATAAAAATATATAGGAAGATATGTGGAGATATTGAACATTTATTTATTTATTTATTTGGAAAGGTTTTTGCTATAGGGCACGTGCGCTCGCCAGAGAGCCAGATACAGACAGACAGAAAGCGAGAAATCACCCCCCAGGGCAGATGGCCACGCCGCAATACCCTCTCCTCCATTCTCCTCTCGGGATCTTGGGCACGCTTGCACACGCGTCCGGTGTGAGTTTAAGACACCGGGTCCAGGACTCGAACAGCGGTTTACTACATGGGATTTCAGAGACATAGCCATTATGCTAACTGCTGGCCCCAAACATATATTTATTATATTACATATACATGTACATATTTAGAGAGACTATATAGAGGGTACTTCAAAAGTTGTGTGAAAGTGGAATTAAACTATAAATTTCTCTTAATGAAAAAAATTGAAAGCCATGCATAGTTTTTTTCATAATGTGCACTTTCTGTGAACTTTCTGAAGACCCCTATATATGAATTCAGACATTATACACATATATACACTATATATATTTTTATATACACATGTAGATATATAAAAACACAAATACACATATATGTAATACTTTTTATACACCTTCTCTATAGCTACCTCATTTTATTCCTAAGACACATTTTTAAAACTTTGTAAAATACGAGTGGAAAACTTTAATTGAGAAATATTATAAAGGAAGTTATAATAATAGTTGAAAGTAGCTAGTAATCAAAAGACACCCAGCTCTATTATTTCGAAATATGTTAACTATCATTTTTATCTTAGATTGGCATTATCCATTTTACTTTTTTTTTTTAATTTGAGGTGAAACATAATCATCTTGCCTAAGAGAGTCATTAAAAATTTCTATTCTTTCCCCAGGTTCATTTCAAATTTGTGATACTAAGAAAGTCTGCCACGTAGCTGTGAAAAACAAAAATCCATCAATAATATTACTGAAATGTGTCTGCAACAATATCTCATTAAGCAGATGAGACATACTTCAACTTCCCTCAACACAAAGATCTAACAAAATATGACAGGTTTTGTTTGTTTGTTGTTTTTTTCTACTGTTAACTGTGTTCATTTACACTCCATCAAGAATAAAACAAGCTTCAGTAGTTTCATCTTTTAATAAAACTGTCTGCTCTAGAAAAACTGTATCCTCTACATATGACTATTTTTCCCTCTTTGAGCACTTGTCCTAGAAGTGTGTGCAATAACTGTTCTTAACATTATCACCTGAAATATTTATTTTTGTTCTCTTTTAATATGCACGTACAAATCCAAATAATTAAGGAATAGTTCAATTTTTTTCAAGAAATCAGGCACAAGTTAATTTCTGAGTAAATATTATGTATTTAGCAGTGTGTGGGATGAAAAGAAAATTCAGATAGTTTATGTCCTCTGCAGGCTTACTACCTAGTTGGTATTTATTGTGTATAAAGCACCAACAAGTAATTATGGGAGTGATTCTTATACTGATTAAGATGGAGATGCATCAAGTTTCCACATGGAAGAACTTACACGAAATAGTATCCATGGTTTCTCTCCAACCCCAGAGAAAGAGAAAAGGCTCATCTATTGGAAGGATATGGAAAAGGAGCGAGCTCAGCCTCTTTGTCTTCACAGATCTATGCCATGGGTACATGTACTCTGGTTATCCCTCTACCAGACTATAAAGCGTGGTTACCCAACTTTGGGCAGAAATAATTGTCAAACTAACAAAAGCCTTAGCTCCAGATCATAAGTTCCAGTTCCATATTTCCATATTTTCTTGTAAGAAAGATAATATATATTTTTTTCTTTTCTTTTTTTTGGAGAGGTTTTTTTTTTTTTTTTTTTTTTTTTTTGCTATAGGTCCCGTGCACTCACCAAAAGACAGAGAGAGACAGAGAAACAGAAAACAAGAAATTACCCCCCAGGGGAGATGGCCGTGCTGCAATCCCTTCTCCTCCATTCTCTTCTTGGGATCTTGGGCATGCACGCACACATGCCTGGTGTGAGTTTAAGCTACTGGGTCTGGGACTCGAACCGCATTTGACTACATGGGAGTCCAGTGACACAGCCATTACACTAACTGCTGGTCCCATAAAGATAATATTTAAAGCTCCATTTATCTCATTTGGTTGCAAATTTGGTGGGAAAAACACTAACATTTATCATTCTAAGATACCACTTTGACTCTTAATGCAAAAAGAACTAACAGAAACTAGAAAGCCCTGTGACCTGTCAAGAGAAGGCAGTCTGAAGGGGGATTATACTGGGCTTTAAAGGATGAGTAGGACCCATCCTTAAGTATTAAAGAAAAAAAAAGAATTAGGAGAATGTAAATGAGATGACGTGGGGGAAGTAATCACAGAGGTAGATACAAATGTGGTATATATCTTGGCCAGTGAGGAAACTGACCTAGCTCTAGGAGATATTTCTAAGGCATTTATTTTGGTCATACAAATATGAAGAAATTGACAACTAGATCAAAAGTTTTAGACTTTATTTGACAGGTAACAGAGAATTATATCATACCCTGGAAAAGAGGAATGAAATGATGACATAATTATTTGAAAATAATTCTGGCCATGATATGAAAGGGTGGTGGTTGTGGTGCAGGGGACATGAACAGAGAGACTAAAGATCCAAAATACCAACCAGAACATGTGAAGAGTCCTGGATTTAAATGATCAGTGTGAAATGAAATAAAAGAGCAAACTGATTATGCAAACTTGCCCATTTTTCATGGGAAAATTTTCTCTGTGAACATATCACCCTTAGAAGAGCAGAGAAAATTAGGCACATGGACTTTGTCTTTGAGCAGTATTTGTAATCATTTCGAAAGATGATTAGATTGCAAATATGCTGATTTGCAGCCTTGATTACCAAGCATTAATTTAGAAGAAATGAAATTTAAAAACTTAAATGGGTCTTTGAGATACTTTAGATCAGTCTCTATGGATAAGGAAACTAAGTCTTAAAGGGAATTGATTCAGATCATATAATTTGTATGCAGCTGGGATGAGAACAATCTTACGAATTCCTAAGTCGGTTTTCTGTCCAGTAAGCTTTGCTTTCATGAGCTTATTAATGGCAATCACACTTGTTTTATATATATATAATAGAGAGCACATGCATGTCTGAGAGAGAGAGGAGAGAGACAGAGAAGTCACTCTAGATGTGTTCTCATCACATTCTCATCCCCTTTCCTCAAACTTTCAGCTCATGAAGATTTTGAGCACATGCACTCACAGAAATATTTGTAGCTGATAAAGTCAGATATATACAATTTCTCTGAACAGCTTATTTTTTGGAGAGGTTTTTGCTATAGGATGCATGCGCTCATCAGAAAGAGAGACAGAAAATAAGAAATTTGGCCACGCCGCAATCCCTTCTCCTCTATTCTCCTCTCGGGATCTTGGACATGAACGCACACATGCCAGGCGAGAGTTTCAAGCCACCGGGTCCAGGACACGAACCACAGTTGAATACATGGGAGTCCAGGGACATAGCCATTACACTAACTGCTGGTCCCTGAACAGCTTTTTTTTTTTTTTTTTTTTTTTTTTTTTTTAAGTACTTTTTGTTTGTTTGTTTTTTCTTTGAAGTCTTCAGTCTTACCTGGAGACCCAAACCTTCAATCAGCCATGTGGCTTCTAGCACTGTAAATCCAGGAAATGATGTGCTATGCCATCTAGGCTGAGCTGCAAATCACATTTTATTGGGAAAACATCCAAAATGAAATAATATAACTAGTGGTAAATAACCTGAATACGTTGCCACTTAGTAATATGCAAACATATGAAAAGGACATGTTCATTTTACTCGAAAGCAATACCAATGACATAGAAGAGATTCATTTTATGTCTCACATAATATTTCTGGATGCCTTTGCCATTTTGTCTTTGTTCCTTCATTTAAAAAGGCTATGTTTTTAAAGTAGAAAGGAGTTTAGTCAATTTGCTTTGATAGTGATTTGAGGCTGTAGCCAAATATCACCGAAGGTCTTGATTCAGCTAATGCAGCGATGGAAATATCCCGTATATAGCAGGGGCAGAAAGAGTGTAAACATATTTGTGTAATGTTCCTAGACCCCTATGCAGCAATACACTTGACAGCAAACATCGTCCAGAAATCCACAGCTCCTTTTAGTCACTCCACAAAGAGCTGCTGTGTCTTCGGTTTCAGTGAACAAACAATTTGCTATGTGAACAGCTGAAGCAAGCTGTGTCAACAAGACGGGATTTGAATTATGGCATGCTGCTGTGTCTATGAAAGCAGAAGAAGGGAGTCCATGATTACGGCCTAGAGCATGCGGTTAGGAAGGGAGTGATGGTAGCTCTCGAGCATTAGTTGTTGATGGAAAACATCTGTTTCCTTCCCTGTGCCCAGGAAAGATTCTCCTGGGAAATAGGCCCCTGATGCTATCACTCTGAATCAGGTCAGTTCCTTCATCAGACTTCTAAGGCAATATTTGAATCTGTTGAGAAGTCATTAAAAAATAGGACGAATAACATGTTTGATGGAATAAAAGGGAATGTGATAAGGAAATGCAAACGCTTACTGCATTCTCAGCCTTAAAATATCTTCCTTGTGTTAGCTCCTAATTTTCACACTTCACAGCTGCTAATGGATCTCAACGGAACTAAAGGCTGTTGACAGAAAGATAGGTCTTTTTGTCATCTCTGTCATGTTTCTTATTCTTATACAGAACGTTCTTATTTGCTTCAAAGTGCCCTGATATCAAATAACTTTTCTAACTTGAGGGTCTCTCATCTTTTTTATTTTTATTTTTATTTCTTCCATGGTAGAGAGAAAACTCCAACAGGATGTCCATGCTATATTCTACTCCCAATTTCAGCCATACTGGATCATGGACATGGATGTGCCCCCAGTGTGCTCAGAGAGGTCCCAGGATGCGAACCCAGGACCTATGTAGGAAATTCTGTTAGCGCTGACTACCACCTGGCCCATTTTATTCCTTTTAAAGAAAACAAATATCCTCCACAGCCACCACAATGATGAGGTGATAGTGAATGGCAAATATCAGCAGCTACCCGTGTCTGGACTGATTACTGTGAAAGCTATTGGAAACAAAAGAAAGTAGGGAATTTTCTGAAGGACCTTGGTACCATAAGTTTGAGGCAAAAGTTCCAGGTGTTAGAAGAACCTACGGGACCTCAAATCTGGGATGTTTCCAAACAAATCAAACAGCATTAACTCAGACCTCTTAACCTGGGCAAGGAAAAGAAGATTCAAGCAGATTCACTAACAACACAAAAATAAGCAGTTAAAATGTAAAAGGAACAGTTCACTCTTTCAAAGTTCTGATGGCTCTGTATAATGGTATCAATCTTTCTAAGAAAAAGACAGACTCCTGGGGTTTGTCAGCTGAATATAGTCTCCAAAAGCATTCTAAATTTCTTTGTTCACTCTTTGCCTTTTCCATTAGAAGTCTGGAGGAAAATGTCATTCAGATATAGTGAAATAATCTGATTTGAAGCTTTTCTACCCAATAATTCCATGGACAAACTATTTCTATTCTACATGGTTTATATTCCATACATATTTTTCTCAGAAATATTTCTTGCTGATGCAGTTAAATAAATACTATTTCTCTGACCCAGTTTATTTTTTTTCTTTTTTGCTTATGGGAATTTTTTTAGCCTTTGAAGTTTTCTCAATTTTTTCTCCACCCTAAGGGTAAGAACATATTTGCACAAAGTACAATTGGAAGTTTTTATATGACTTCCTTTAACCTTAGTCCCATTCACTATTTTCATTACATTCTCTGTAAGGTTAACATTATAATATTCCCTTTGAAAAGACCTTACTACTAAAACACTAATAATTTATGCAGCTCATCCAAACAATACTAGCAGGGTTTCAAAATGTTCTAGCTTTATATTGTGCTTGTCATTATGAGATAATTTTTGAAAAATATATCTTGACACTTTCTTATTCTCAATCATTTGATCTTATGGTTTCTTTACCAAGTAATGCAAACCTAAACTCTGATTATGCGGACTTTCACAGGTTGCTATTGTACATTCGGGCAAAAAAGGAACAGGCCAGAAAAAAATAAAATGCCAGGAAAATATTGTTTAAGTTTGTAAACCCAAAGATAGGCAGAATATTTATATATAAACACATGATATCATATTAAACCAACTCAAAGTCTTTTCATTTTTAAGCAATCACTTCATAAGTATTTGGAATCTTCCAGGTATAATGGAAAGATTATGGGCTTTGCAATCAAACATAGCTGCTTTTGATTAGCTATATGACCTTGGAGATTTAACCTCTCTGAACCTCAGTTCTCATTTATTAAATGGATTTAATAACAACAACTGCAGAGTGTGCTTGTGAGGGTTAAATGAATTTAGGATAACATCTGGCACCCAGCAAACACTCTGAATATATAATATTTCAGGCACCGTAAATGAGCAATTAAACTATAAGGCCACTTCTCTTCTGTCAATAAATATTTTTATTTAATAAAGCACTTGATAGCAGGAATATTTGTGCCTGAACACCTAGTGATGGTGTAGAGTAGATGTTACCAGAGAAAGGAAAGGTGAGAACGGTACAATAATGGGGTAATACTCTGTTCATAAATTAGGACTTGAATTTGGTCATGAATAATACATAGGGTTAATAATGGTGAAGGCAAGAAGAAAGAATGGTGGAGATGAGGGAAACCCAATTAAAAAGGTGTACCCACAGCGATTGTCTGCCATGTCAGGGCAGTGACACCTGTGTCATGAAAGGAGCTCTGGGGTTCCAATAAAATCCAAATCAAGATGCAAACATCTACTCAAGTTTATAGAGAATTTGGAAAATGTTAAAGAAGAAATTAAAGTTGATGTGGTGAACACATGCGAGCAGAAAATAGCCAGAATGTAGTTTAATCAATGTATACTTGGCAAAAAAATGTTAGAGAACAAATAGTAAGTGAAGCAGCATTTGCTTATAGTAGTGTGCTTTAAATTTTAGTTGAGGGACCGGAAGTTAGCGTAATGGCTATGTCTTTGGACTCCCATGTAGTCGACTGCGGTTCGAGTCCCGGACCCGGTGGCTTAAAACTCATGCTGGGCGCGTGTGCGTGCGTGCCCAAGATCCTGAGAGGAGAATGGAGGAGAAGGGATTGCGGCGTGGCCATTCCCCCCAGGGGGTGATTTCTTGCTTTCTGTCTCTCTGTCTCTCTCTGTCTGTCTGGCGAGCACACGCGCCCTATAGCAAAAACCTCTCCAAAAAAAAAAAAAAAAAAAAAAAAAATTTTAGTTGATATGTGCAAGAGAAGATTTGGATATGAGAGATGGAAAACTAGAATAAAGAAACTACTTGGACTTATGCAATAGAAATTACGTGTGTGTTTGTGTGTGTGTGTGTGTGTGTGTGTGTGTGTGTGTATAGTAGGCATGGTACCAGAAGTATGGATGCTAGACTCCAGGATGCTTAAAGAAAAAGGCTTTATGTCATGCGCTAAGTTTCTAGATATCCCAGCTAAAGGATTCCAAGTGAGTGAAAATGAATAAGACTCCCAGAAGTAGACAAAAGTGAAACAGATATGGGAGACAAGACAATAAAATATGATGACACGGAAGCACTGGGACCCAGATAAGAGAAAAGACCTTGCCAGTACCAAAAAACAAATAAACAAACAAACAAACAAACAAAACACATGAATTTGCATGAAAAGGTTATAGATGGCCTTACTGAAAGCAGTCAACACAAATAGTAGGTCTTAAATAGTTAAGGGGTAAAGAAATAAGAATTAAAAATTTTTGAAAGAACAACTTTTAACTTATTGGAGATAATAGCATGGGGGGATTACCTTATAAAATATTTTTTTTGAGGAGGAAAGGAGGTATGTGTGTGTGTGTGTGTGTGTGTGTGTGAGAGAGAGAGAGACAGAGAGAGAGAGAGGGAGAGAGATGAGGGATCTAAGTTACTTTACAGGACATGGAAAAGGAGCTAATGAAAAAGATAATGAAAATGCATTGAGGGGAGAAGACTTATTGATAAAAACTGCTCTTTTAAAGATATTGAGATAAAAAAGACATCAAACATTGAAGTTTTATGTGGGAAAACAGGAAAGTCATTATTTGAGTTGGAAAAGAAAAGGGATAGGATACGCAGTTGAATCGATTTTTAAAAAACAACTATCTCAACTATCTACTGTAGAGGACAGAGAAAGGATAGAACATGAGATGAAGAGCAAATTGTTAATGTAGGTCTCTCGGAGCCTAGCTACTGCAATTATCACACGCAATCAGTTACATACATGGACTTCAGACATCAACTCTCAGCAGTCTGGAAGAGAGAACAGAGGAAATCATAGGTATGCATGATTAAGTGTTCAGGAATGCGGTGCAGGCTGAGCAGATGAGTGATTCTAGGGTGCTGTGAAGGGGAACTTGAGATGACAGATCACAATGTACAGCAAAACCACAGAGGTGAGTGGACTCAACTCAGTTTAACAAACTTTGATGGTAAGTCTCTGGTTTCAGGCCCTGGTGCTGGATCCCAACAAGTGAAGAAAGAAAAGGACCAGGAAAATAAGCAGGTGCTGAAGGATCAGAGGTCACTTTGAGAGCAAAGAGTCAGGAAACCTATAGCAGATGTACAAGCAGAAGTGGAAAGAATTAAAAATTGTAAGTCACAGAAAAATAATTCAATTTCCATCTGTAGACAAGGTCTTGGGGTCTTGGATGAGGTTTTTCTTATTGGCAACTCCTTGTGAGCATTGTGTTAGAGTTGAGAAGGTCAAGACACTCTAGTGCTAGGACACCATAGAGGTGTTCTAAGTAATTAAATGCCATGTGGAAAGACATTAAATAATCTGAGGAAGAAAATTCATTGATGAAATCATCAAGGTAAAACTAGACAGCAGTGAAATGAAATCACAGAATTTGGAGACAAGAAATATGAAGAATATCTCGAAATCCAGAAGATGAAGTTTTGAGTAACAGCAGCGATTTTTAGACGTATTCTAAGCTAGCAATGAAAAATAAGGAGTATACTGACTACTGCTCTTTTTTTTTCTTTTTTTTTTTAAGAGAGATTTTTGCTATAGTGCACATGCAATCGTTGGAGAGACAAAGATAGGCAGAGATAGAAAGTGAGAAATCAGCTTCCAGGGGATGGTCATGCTGCAATACTTTCTCCTCCATTATCCTCTCAGGATTTTGGGCGTGCATGCACATGCACCCAGTGTGAGTTTTAAGCTGCCTGGTCCGGAACTCTAACCACGGTCTCGTACGTGGGAGACCAGATGTAACCATTACTCCATCTGCTGATCCCTGACCACTACTTTTAGTCTAGTATCTAAAAAGGGCTAGAAAATTGATATGGTTAGCTTTATAAAAAAAAAAAAAAAAAAAGTGACAGATCTTTTACAAAGGTAGCCACACCATTTACAATACCACAAATAATGTACAAGAATTATAATTGTTTATCAACCTCATCAGAATTAGATGTTTTACTTCTTTTGAAATTTAACCTTTCCAGTGCTATGTAATGGTATCCCATTGTGGTTTGAATTTTAATTTGCCTGATGTTTAATCATACTGAGCAGTTTTTTATGTACTCATTGGTCATTTATGTACTTCCCCTATTTAATATCTGTTCAAATATCTTTTTTTTTGATATATATTGGGTTGTCACTCTATTATTTACCTGTAAGATTTTATTATATGTTATTCTTGTATATCTCTTCCTTTATTTATGTACCTTTTCATTTTTGTCAGTTTTACGTTACAGCCTTCAGTGTGAATCCATTATTGTATTTTTATCAATTTTATTTTTAGTATTTTGTGTTTGTAAGATGCTACCATAATTTTTTTTTTATCTTTCAATCTTTTCTCCTCTTAGTTATAAAGACAATTTATTTTGGCGGCCAGCAGGTATCATGGTGGTTAAGGTGCTGGATTCTCACGTGGCTGACCACAGTTTGAGTTCCAAACCTGGAGGCTTGAAAATCACATGTGTGCACACACATACCCAAATCCCAGTAGGAGAATAGAAGAGAAGTGATTGCAGCATGGCCATCCCCCTGGGAGTATGTGATTTTCCACTTTCCCTCTCTCTGTCTCTGTCTTTTTTTTTTTTTTTTTTTTTTTTTTTTTTTTTTTTTTTTGATGAGCACACATGCTCTATGGCCAAACCTACAAAATAAATAAATAAATGCAATTTTATACAAAGCTTGTATCCTGTTCCTTTGCTAAATTTGCTTATTAGTATTAGTCCTTATTGCTTAAGTACTTTAGTATGTTCCATATTTTTAAAAATGTGGCACTGAGTTGGCCTCAACACTTAGTGGTTGACTAAGCCCTATGATTTGAAAAATACTGCAGGTACATGTGCATCCATTCCCCAAAATCCTAACAGGGTGAAGGAATGGAAGAAAAGGGATTGCAGCATGATCATACTCTATCGGTGGATACTTTTTCCCTCTCCTTCTATTTCTCTATCTCACAATTCATACATATATGGGGTCAGCTTGTACACACCAGGCACACACACATATACTCATGTTCCTGGTTGAATGAGTGGGCTAGAGGGTTAGAATCATGATGTAAGACTCTGTTGGGAGTCCTCATCTTTCTCTGTCTCATGAGAGAGCTAGATAAATCAATGTTTAAAATTGCTACTGTGAATAAAGAGTGATTTATTACCTCTGATCTATTTGCCTTGTATTTTTTGGTCTTGCTTTATTATATTGGGAATGACTTCCAATACAATGTTGAACACAAATGATGTGGACAAGCATGTTTGCCTCATTGCAGATCTTATGGAGAAAGAAGTTAATATTTGACCTTTAAATATCATTTTAGTTGTAAGTATACTATACATTCCTTTCATCAAATTAAAGGTGTTCTTTTCTTTTCTTGTATGCTGAGAGCTATTAGATGAATAAAAGTTGAATAGCTTCAAGACTTTAATCTCTTGAGATTATGATATGGTTTTCCTCTCATTCCGTTAATGTAAGTTACATTGACTTCAAAAAGTATTTTTTTTTGTTTCTTCCATAACAGTGATGTCAGAGAGAGACAGAGAGAGAGAGGGACACCTTCAGCAGGTCCCCACTGTGATCCCTCCCCTCAACTCTATTGTGGTTGGCGTTTATACATCAACCAGGAACTGAATCTGTGATCTGCTCTATAGATCTGGCATTGCTTAAGTAGTAGCATTTTACTGCTATGCCTATGAACCTGCCTCACATTGACTATTTCTTTAACACTAAATCAACTTTGATTCCTGGTATGATTCCTCTTGATCATCACATCGGTTTAATATGTCTTGTTAAATTTTATTAGCTGATATTTTTTAGTCAATTTTTGCATCTATGTTCATGAGAAAAATTGGTTTATAGTTTTTCCCTTTTCAATGACATTGCCTGGTTTTGCTATCAGAAAAATGATCATTTTTCTAAACAAATTTAAGATCTTTGCCATTTAATTTTTTAAAAGTTTGCGTAGGATTTGTGTAAAAGTTTTTGATAATAATTTATGTATGCATACACATACACAAATACATATATACTCACATACATATACATTCTCATATATGCTTACATATGAGGAAACTTCATAAAGTTTGCAAAAAATAGAATTAAAGTACAAATTTATTTTGGTGCAAAAACTTTTTGAAATCTATGCATGATGTTTTAAAGAAATATTTATTTATTTAAATTTTCTATAGAGTGTGTGTGTTTGCCTGAGAGAGACAGAGAGGGAAGTCACAGAGAGAAAGTGAGAAATCACTCCCCAGAGGGGACGACTAAGTTATATTCCCTTCTCTTCCATTCTCTTCTTGAGATTTTAGACATGCACACACACATGCATATGCTATATTTTTCAAGGTGCTGGGTCCGGAACTTGAACTGTGTTGTTAGCCATATGGAATTCAGCTGCCTCAACCATCATATCACTGGCTGACCCTACATAATTTTAAAATATACATTTCCTGTGAACTTTTTGAAGATCCCTTGCATGTATAGTAAATTTTTCTACTAATCTTGTATAAGTCTTTGTATGCATATTTTTAAAAGAATTATTTTATTTTATTTATGATTTTCGTGAATTTATTTTTTAGAAGAATTCTGTTTTTATTTATCTTTTTAATTTAGGTAAGCCTCTTTGCAGTATTCTCCAGTGGTTGCTCTAGAAAGTGCATTATGTTTCTGACATTTCACACATTACTCACAGCTAAAATTACACTAGTTCATATAAAATGGAAGAAACTCCCAGCAATGTAGGTCCATTTACTTTACTCCTCTAATCTCTACTATAATTCTTATATAAGTTACAGTTAGTTAGCCACATAATTAAAACTTATACTTTTAAATAAAATCATAGATATTTTCAAGAAATTAGGAGAAAAAGGCATGTACTACATTTACACTCATATTTATATTTCTAATGCATTTTACTTCTTCCTGAAGATCTGAGCTCCAATATAGTATAATTTCCCTACAGTCTATGGACTCAGCTTTCATACATACTACAGTTCTGATGATGATGAATTCTCTCATTTTCTGCTAATCTGCAAAACTCTGAATCATTTTCATTCTTGAAGATTATTTTCAATAGTTATTGGCTTCTGGGATGAAATTTTTTCTTTCACTTCTTTTGAATGTGTTTCCACTATCTTATGCCTCCCATTATTTCTTGTGAGAAGTCTTCAGTCATCTGTTTTTGTACACTTGCTTCTAACATTTCAGGTTTTCTCTGGCTAATATGAAATTTTTATCTTTATGTTTTGTTTTCAACAACTTTACTTTCACCAACTTTAGAGGTTTTTTATACATTACTTCAATTTTTTTCACCACAGTTGCTCCTCTTTCCTATGAGATTCCAATTACAAATCCTGTAGACTCACCCTATGCATTCTTCCAAGAGTAGACTATCATTTCTGCCTATGTATGGTTGCTTAATTTCCAGTGCCTCCAAATAGAGTTTCAATTACTACCCAGAGTGTGTAGGTATCATATTTTAAAGTTTTAAGTTAATGGTCACATGCATGTATTGATAGCAGGAATATTTGCACCTGAACACCTAGTGATGGTGTAGAGTAAATGTTGCCAAAGAAAGGGAAGGTGAGAATGGTACAATAATGGGGTATAATACTCCGTTCATAAATTAGGACTTGAATTTGGTCATGAATAATACATAGGGTTAATAATGGTGAAGGCAAGAAGAAAGAATGGTGAAGATGAAGGAAACCCAATTTTTAAAAGTGCACCCACAGCGATTGTCTGCCATGTCAGGGATTTCTTCTTTTTTCGTCTTCAGGATGAGTTAAGAAGTAAAGAGCCTCCTGAAAAATGATTAAGTGAGTTAAAAGAGTCTACTAATGGCCTTAACATTGTGGTTTCAGAAATTTCAGGGTGACTTCTCTGTGGATGTATATATGCAAAATTAGAATAATAGTATTTCTGGGGGCCAGTAGACGGTGTAGTGGTTATGTTACTGGACTCCCACATGGGTGATGATGGTTGGAATCCTGGACCCAAAGGCTTGAAACTTACATTGTGCACATGTCTGTGTGTGTCCAAGATCCCAGGAAGAGAATAGAGGAGAAGGGATTGGGGCATGACCATCCCCCATGGAGGCGGTTGATGTCTCACTTTCCCTTTCACTGTCTCTGTCTCTCTCCAATGAGTGCACATGCCCTAACGCAAAAGCCTCTAAAATAAAATAAAAAGAATAATAGTATTTCCACTCCAAAGTATTGTTATAAAAGAGGTAATACAGGTAAAAGATCTGACTTGCACATGCATTTATTAATTTAAACCATACATTCTGACCATCATTCCTATTATTCTTAAAAAGAAATGTAATTCACTACTTAACTGAACATAATTTTTATGATTATGGTTGTATTTGTTTAAAAATATTATAAAAGACTTGTCCCCTATCACTATCTGAACCTTCCTTCACTTGTATCTCAGTGTGGATAAATTCAAGAAATTATTTTCTTAAAAATAGTTCTATTGAGGTGTACCCAAAAAAAGAGGACTAGGTAAATTGTCAGTGTGGATCAGAGAGGCAAGGGTGAAAGCTAGGGGCCAAGAGCAGTTATTTATTATTTCAACCAACTGTCCTCTTTAGTGTTGCCCTATAACTCTCTGAGACACCAGTCATGTAACAACCTTTCTGCCCTGTGCAGATGCAAACATACACACACACATGCTACCTCAATAACTATTATGTATGCACATCTCACTTGTATAAGTGGGAAAGTTTGATCAGAATGATGACTTGAGGGAAAGACATCAAACTTCATGATAGATTGCAAGCCAAAGACAAAGGAAAAAAAAATGTGCTTTATACAAAACTTTATCTTTTTCAAGTAATCTGCCTGAAACAGCCACAGTACACAGAACCATTAATTTTCTAGTTTAATAGTTTGAGGTGAATTGCTTTAAGGAATGTTCTATTCAGAATTGAAGCTGTTGTAAGCCTTTGTAGGCAGCATAATTAAAGGTAGAGTGATTACCTCAGTGGTAATATCTGAATTTTAGATGTAACAATGAACAAATGATTTTGTAAGTTGTTATTATCACATGAAAACACATTTTAAACAATAACTCTTTAGGCTAATGAGTTTATTAATGATAAAAGGAATAAATGATCTGAAACAGGGTGGGTAGATTTAAAGGAATTGGTATTAAATGATCTAGCAGAGTAATAAAATTAATTTCAGACCCAAACAGCCTTGGGATGTAGTAACTTATTATCATGTTGTTAGACATTATAGACTATAATGAATGAGACACTTTAGCTCATTAAATAAACAAACAAGAAAAAAAAGTAGGATTTCTTTAAAATTCTATCTTTTTTTTTTTTTAATTAAAGAGAGAAAGAGAGGGCATGAGAGGAAGAGAGGTAGGAAGAGAAAGAACTGTTATTTTTGACAGGATGTCACATGTAGTGATCTTTTGATCCAACTGCCTAGTTGACTAAAGTTATAGGCTTGTACTGCCCCACTGTTCGGGTTGTGTAGAATCTAAACTTGGGCCTCCTATATGACTCGAGCCTCACATGTGGTTCCCTACCCTTGTGTCCCGTGGATGAACCTGAACTGTAAAGTGGAACACACATAGATGGTCATAAAATGTTCAAAAGCTTCTCAAAATTTAGGTCCCTTTTGTACATTTTTAACAATATGTATTTAACATACTCTATTTCATGTGTGATTTGCAAACCAAGATAAAATTATTATCATTTTATTTTAGAAACACTCCTTTTGATTTGTAGATAAATTTTGGAAGGTGTCACTAAACATAACATACATAATATTTTTTTCTACTAATTGTAGAAAGACATAAATACTAAGAGAAAACTATGAAGATACTAGCAATGTGTAGTTTTTCAGTAAATACATGAAAAATATGATCCAACAATTTATTTGCAGCTACAGCTTATGGCCATTACTGTCATAAATTCATGCTGAAATTGCTCTCACATTTACTTAGAATATTTTGTATAATGCTGGCAATTGACAAGAATACAGCTATAGAAAGTAATAAATGTCCACTTAAAAAAATCCTTCTGCCGTCTAGTGATAAAAAGGGTGTGTTAATAATAATAATATTAATAAATACTAACTGCTGATGAATTTAATACTACTAATAAGAAAAATACTAGTTTATGCATGTTTCGTGGATGTTTTCATAGCTCCAAGTAGTTGTTCTTCTAGAAAAAAAATATACTATTAAATGCTTTGAACTTGATATAATCCTGTAACAATAATAGCCATCTATTCATTTTTTAACTTTGATAACATGCAGCACTTAATAGCCTATGACTGCAAGTAAATATAATTAAATCTAAATCAATGAATGGATTATTTTAAAATGCCAGTATATTTTATGTATACCAGTGCAATGGACTGAATATTTATATACCCCCAAATTCATACATCGAAATCTGAACCCCTGACATGACCATATTAGAAGGCAGAACCTTTTGGATATAAGTAGGTTATGAGAGGGGAGCTCTCATGATAGATATTTTCTTTATAAAAGAGGGCACAGAAAGCTATCTCACTCTTCCTTCCTGAGAAGACATGGTGAGAAGTTATTTGTAAACCTGAAAGCGAGATTTGTATACCAGGAAGTCAGACAATGAGTCTGCTGACACTTAGATCTTAAATTTCCTAGCCTCCAGAACTATGAGAAATCTATTTCTCTTGTTAATAAGCTACTCATATTGTAATATTTTGTTGTAACAGCCTAAACACACTAAGATAGACCCAAAGAAAGAAAGCCAAATAAACTAAAGAAAGCAATTTACAAGTAGATTTTTGTTATTGTTATCAATTTTGTTAAAATAAAACTAATAAAAAATTGTGATACTTTTCCTAGAGAATAGTCTGCTATTTTGATGATTCCCCTTACATACTGCTATCTTAACATTGTAAACATATTTCCCTCAAGAATCCAAATTATTTGGACCAGTTAGTGTAATGGCTATGTTGCTGAACTCCCATGTAGTCGAAGGCGGTTTGAGTCCTGGACCTGGTGGCTTAAACTCATGCCGGGCATGTGTGCATTCCCAAGATCCTGAGGAGAATGGAAGAGAAGGGATTGCGGTGTGGCCATCCCCCCTGGGGGGTGATTTCTAACTTTCTGTCTCTCTGTCTCTGTCTTTCTGGCAAGAGCACGCACCCTATAGCAAAAACCTCTCAAAAAAAAGAATCCAAATTATTGATGCCAAACACATATTGGAGGCATTAGAATGAGGGACATACTACTTTCTTTAAATAGCAAGAAAGGGGGTTGACTTGTAGCACAAAGGCTAAGTACTGTGCAAAGGGAGTTAGATTCCACATGGCTGACCAGGGTTAGAATCTTGTTCCCAGTGCTAGCATATGGGACATGTTTATACACAAGCTCAGGATCTTACAGTGTATGCGTGCATAAATAAGTTAATAAAGACAAAGAACTTTTAATATCCCCAGAAGAAAGAGAATGTTACTGAAAAGTACAAGCTTAACAACCAGGGAGGAAAAAAGGTATCATTTTATAATGATAACCCTTGTTTTAAGCAGTAGAGATTCCTGTTCCATTAAATAAACCTTAAAAAATAATGATCCGGGGGCCAGCAGGTGGCATGGTGGTTAAGGTGCTAGATACTCACACAGCTGGAAGCAATCTGAGTCCCCGACCTGGGGCTTGCTTTCTTCATTTCTCTTTCTCTTTGTCTCTCTCTGGTCAAATTTAACAAAATAATAATAATGATGAATAAAATTAAATAAAATAAGAACCAGCATTGTGACCTGGTAGTTAAGGCAACTGGCTCCCACATGGTCAGCTGCACAGTTTGAGAGACCCAGTGGCTGGAAAAACACACCAGATGTGTTTGCATGCCCAAAGTCCTAAAAGAAGGGAGAGATGGAGAATAAGGGAATGTGGTGTGACCATTCCCTATGGAGTGTGTGTTCCCCCTCTTCATCTCCCTCTCTCTGTCTCTGACTCTGGCAAAGACATGTATCCTCTAGCCAAAAAGTGAAATAATGTTCAAATATGTATGAATAATAAGAATTTTTAAAAAATGTATTGGATTCAGATATTATCCTATAAATAATGTAAGAGTATTTTGGGAGAATTTAGCAAAATTTAGGCTTATAACTTTGAAGACTCTTGAATTATGTTTATCTAATAGTTTTCCTTTAGAAAATGGCATATTTCACTTCTAATTTACTACCAATTTATTCTTGGTCTCTTAGGTTACATGAATGGAATGCTGAATAATTCTATCAATATGAGAATATTCACACTGGATAGTTTGGGATCAAATAACCAGATTATTGTTGTTGGTTTTGCCTCATTAGTAGGATTGGAGACTGATGTTTTCTCAATAAAGAAATTTAAAATGATCTTTCAGGACTCCTAAGTTTTACCAGAAATGAGTCTTAATAATAGATATAATAGTACAGCATGGAAACATAAATACAAAACCAGTTGGCAGATATTGTCATTGTAAATAGAATCAGAGGTTTGATTTTATCTAAACCTGAGTTTGTATCTTTCCCCCCCACATCTAGCCTAGGGTACCAGCACTAAACCAAACACAGGAATGAACAAAGCAACCCCATAGGCCTCATCCTCTCATTTTCCCGAAGATCTGATCATGGTGTAGGTTAACCGGTAGATTATAACACCGCGGTGCTTATGCAGGTTAATTGGTGATTAAATACAACTATTAGATTGCTTCTTAGTGAATTTCTGTCATTTTCAAAGTATTTCAGGCTGGATGGAATCTCGCCAAGCCTTCAAGCTTATGAAACAACGATTCATGGTTATTAAGAGCAAATGCCCTAGAGAGATTAATCTGTGCTATCCCAACAGGCTGACCTTTTCCCAAAGACATAGCAATTTAATTATCTACTTTGAAAAGCACAATTATAGTAAAATCCAAAACCTGATTTATAGACAGGTTTTATATTCTCATCTATAATGCATGTAAATACGAGTCTTTGAGTTTCTTTTTTCTAGGGCTGTTATGCATGTATTTCCTAACTCATGAGAACTAAATAGTCTTTGCTTTATAAAATGATGGACTTGGTCTTTGACTAAATAGAAGCTATTAATATATAGAATATTTCAAATTCTGTTTTACAGTCTGTCTTCATTCAAAATGTTATGTATTATCTGCACCCCTGTAAATAAACAGGTGTTTCTGCCGTCTGTGGACCTGAGAAACTTAACCTGAGTGGAATTTCTATTTGCACAGAAGCTGATGAGAAGATGTCACCTTTTATTTTTGACTTAATGATTCTATGTTTTATCTCATTAAAGTATAAAGTAGAAACTTGGGGCAATATAACCTTAAAATTTGGAACTCATTGTAATATACACTTGAAATAATACAACTGTGCTCTTAGCTAATAAATTTCAAATATTTAGTGAATATTCATCTACCCACAATCATAACACACAGTTCAATCAGAGAAGAGGACATACTTTAAAGCACACATACACACACACACACACACTCCCCAGTGGATAAAGACTTGTGATATCAGCCCTTTTTTGTTTCTTTGTTTTCTACATAGGTGTCTTACTTACACCACAACACTGACAACTAATTTCTAACTATGAACGATATCAATGTGGAAGACATTCTTGGTAATTTTTTTTGGTTCTTAACACATAGTATTTACATAACCTAATGGTGTTATAATAGTAATTATTTTTGTAACTATAATGATTTATATTAAAATGCAAATGTAAAATTTTAGGACCATTCCTTTTAATTCACACTTATTGTGGAAATGCAGATTCTTCAGTGTAGATGAAAAAAATAATGGAAACAGTCTTTGTTAAACAGGAAGCAAGCCAAGGAGCTGACTCAACTGAAACCAGATAATGTACATGTGTTCTCAAAATTAGAGGCTCTGTCTGAACCTGAGTTTCTAAGGAAGTAGGAAGAAAAGGAGAGAATGATGCTGTAAAAATCAATGAAAAAGAAGCAGCAGTTTGCAAATGATAAAAACTAGTAGTTTACTGTAAGTAAAACTACACTATATGACAAAAAACTCAACCAATATTTACTAGGCTCTACCCAAATGTTTCCTCTACATATGTTAACATTTATGACCACTAAATTGTTTCTTCTTCCAGTAGTCATCTTATGTTCATGTGTGTGTTTGTGTGTGTGTGTGTTTGAAATCAGACTCTGCAGGAAAATCCAGAAAAACGTAGATAACAAGTTATATACTTATATAGAAATGTATTATTCATCTCTAATATATAAGTAGAGAAAACTGTAGAATGCAATATATCCAGGTATAGATCAGGATTGAACAATGTTATCTGGGAGATACTCTTATCTGGAAGGCACAAACATGGGAGTGAGAAAATTTTCCCCTTAAAAATATCTGAATATTGGAAATATATGTGGAGAGCCTAGAATCAGTAGAATATTCCAGGAAGAAGGGGCCAGCAGTTAGCGTAATGGCTATGTTGCTGAACTCCCATGTAACCGACCGCGGTTTGAGTCTCAGACCCAGTGGCTTAAACTCATGCAGGGTGCGTGTGCATTCATGTCCAAGGTCCCCAGAGGAGAACGGAGGAGAAGGGATTGCAGTGGCTTTCTTGCTTTCTATCTCTCTGTCTTTCTGGTGAGTGCACATGCCCTATAGCAAAAAACTCTTAAAACAGAAAAAAAAAAAAAAAAATATTCCAGGAAGCAAAGGTCTAGGGTCAATTCCCCCCCCAATCTTCTCTATATGCTATACATAGTGGTATATAACTGAGATAATTTGTGTAGTTTCAGTTATAATTCATGATCTATTTATGTAAAAACATTTGTCTACAGTTACATGTGTCCTGTATGCTTTTTCTTCATATGTAAGGTTTGGTACAATACTTACATAGCATACAAGGAACAGTGTATTTAATGCTAGAAAAGGAAACCTGGACTGACAGCTGTGTAGCACACAGGAAAGTTAAAAAGCAGATTACAATATAATGGCTGACATTATGATGAAATTTTGCAAATTACAACCAAAAGACTCAGGACTCTGTCTTCAGAAAGGAAGGAAATTCTACTACACGAACTTTGTTATTAAGAAGATAGAATATTGGGACCAGCAGTTAGCGTAATGGCTATGTCGCTGGACTCCCACATAGTTTACCACGGTTCGAGTCCCGGACCCGGTGGCTTAAACTCACGCCGGGCACGTGTGCGTGCGTGCCCAAGATCCCAGGAGGAGAATGGAGGAGAAGGGATTGTGGCGTGGCCATCCCCCCTGGGGGGTGATTTCTCGCTTTCTATCTCTCTGTCTCTCTCTGTCTGTCTGGCGAGCGCACGCGCCCTATAGCAAAAACCTCTCCAAAAAAAAAAAAAGGAAGATAGAATATCAGGACCAGCAGTTAGCGTAATGGCTGTGTCGCTGGACTCCCATGTAGTCCACCGGGGTCGAGTCCCAGACCCAGTGGCTTAAACTCACTCTGGGCTCTTGTATGTGTGTGCCCAAGATCCTCAGAGGAGAATAGAGGAGAAGGGATTGCAGCATGGACATCCTCCCTGGAGAGTGATTTCTCACTTTCTGTCTCTCTGTCTCCCTCTGTCTGTCTGGCGACAGGGATTGTGGTGTGGTCATCCCCCCGGAGGGTGATTTCTCGTTTTCTGTCTCTCTGTCTCTCTCTGTCTTGCGAGTGCACGCACCCTATAGCAAAAAAAAAAAAAAAAAAAAAATCTCCAAAAATAAAAAAGAAAAAAGAGAGATCTTAGTCATTGATGATGATCCATTTTAATGGTGAATCAGTAAAAAACACTTTAAAAAACAAGAAAGAGACTCATCTTCTACAGTAAGATGATTGGTCTCAGATCTTAATAACAAGAGTAGCAGAGTTTTGGAAAGTTAATGCTAGCAACATCAGGTAACTGACTGAGAAGAAATGAAAACCTGAGAAATGAGGCAGGGAGCACCTAGATTGGTACTTCTGCAAGTCTTCAGTTTTCAGATTTGCCTAAGTCCTATGGGATGCATCCAGGTCGTGGATAACCATGGTTCAAGTTCCAGCCTTGGCAGCTTGAAAAATGAACTAAACATCTGTGCATGGGTGCCCAAAATTCTATTGGGGAGAAGTAATGGGGAGAAAGGATTTTGTGGCATGAACGAGCTCCTGTAGGGAGTGCATACTTCTTCCAGACTCCTGTGAGCACATGCACCTTTTGGCAATTAGAAAGAAAAAAAAAGAAAAGAAAAAGGAAGGAAGGAAAGGAGAACAGTCAAATGTATTCTTGTTTCTAGCAAAACGATGCTATATTAATCAAGATAGATGACCTTATGCTGCTCTATGAAACTTTAGAGTCTCATGACTTTTAATATGATGGGAATTTTTCTCTTGGTGTAATCATAGATGAACGCTGGTCAGCTTCCTTCTTTGTGCACCTTACTGCAGATACTAACCTAGAGAACTATGCTTACTCTGTTGTGTGGATCTACAATTGTAGAGTCCTTGAATTCCAGGTGCACTGACAAGGGATAGATGTGCAAGATATAGGAGATATCTTAACAGTGGTCCCCATCACTTCCACCCACATTCTGCTCAGTTTCATTGCCAAGCAAACTGAAGGAGTACAAGGATACAGGTAAATTTTACAGTCAAGCAGCGCTTTGATATCTGTATTGCTTAACAACTTGTAGTCTAGGAGGAAATGAAGTGGCACAGCTCATATACTCTTAGAGAAACACCAAAGAGTATGGCTTCAACTTGCCATAGAACTTTGTAAGATCAACCAGTCAACCCTTGTGAAACAGAAAAATTATTCTAATTCCTTTTATTACCCATTAGTTTTGACCCATAATGCACCCAGTCAGTTTTGTGACCTTGTTGACGTATTGTCACTGTACAGATTCTTCTCTATTCTTTAAGAATTTAAAAAGACATTAGCATAGTACTTAGAAAGAATGTTTCACATGAATTCTATATACCTTTTCCTTTCTGCCCCTCATTACCAAATCAAAACACTGAATTGATGTCATAGTTTATTGAACCTACAACACTGAAGAATTATCCTAGTAACATAATAGATTTTGAATATTATAAACTTTGATGGTATAAATGTAAAAAGAGGGATATTGAAGTATTTATTTAAATGTAAACTTGTTTGGACAACTTTATTTAAAATTAATGGATCAAGAACTAGGAGTTAGAACTAGAACAAAAGGTAATAAATAGCAAAATAAAAATATAGCATCTTATGTGGAAGATTGGGAGTGGGAGATAGATAACAGTAGTGTTTTTCATGGTAGGAAAACAAAAGATAATGTCAAAATGTAATTTTAAAAAGCTTGTAGAGATGAAGGTATTATTTAGGCTGTGGTTGTCAACTGAAATACAGAAAAACGATTAGTTAAATTTGACTAATTCTAGGAGATAAGAATGAGGCTATGGGACACACCATGCTGTCATGCTATTTATGCTCAATATGCTATTTATTGCTCAATTTTTCATCATGTTAAGTTTTTTATAATTCTTTTTTTTCCCCACAAGGTATGTGCACTTGCTAGATAAAGAGAGAGGGAAAGCGAGAAATCACAACCCTGAGGGGATGACCATTTTGCAATCCCTTCTCCTACATTCTCCTCCTGGGATTTTAGGCATACATTTACACATTCCCGGCTTGATTTGCATTCTGCTAGGTCTGGGACTCTAAATACAGTCAGTCATGTGGGAGTCCAGCACCTTAACTACTATGCCACTTGTGGCCCTACCATATAAAGGTTTTACTGTTTATGTGTTACTTTTGTGATAAAAAGGAACAATTTTGCTACCATAATAATATCATAAAGTATACTACACAGTCCTGGGCACACTCTCTTGGTATGGATTCAAACATGGCCATGAAATGACCACATTCCAAATTCACATTAAGTATTAAAAGTCAACTTGTCCAAGCTTCTCACAGATACATGCATCACCTCCACAAATTTGTTTCTTAACACTGTTTTAAGGCCTTTGACAGAAGGGACCTAGCTGTGTTTGTAAGCACGGCTATGTTCTTCAGCATAGTGCTAATCTTTAACTTCTTTATTAAACAGCAAAAGCGACTTCATGTTTAACCTTGCCCACTTATCCTTGGATTGATTGCTAATGAAATAATAATGTTTGGATTGGAGAGAGTTAAAATATTAAAAATTCAGCCTACAGAAACATTTTTATCTCAAAAGTGGTAATACAATACATTTATACAAATTATACCAGTTTGTTAACAATTCACTAAATCCCATTTAACCACTACAAATGAGCACCAAGGGATGCATCAGTTTTGTCATCTGGTAGAATCACTCTCCCCTGCCTACAATAATAGGCCTTATTATTAAAGCGTACTATGATCCGTGAAGAAGTGCCAACAGCTTATTTTAATTCAATAGAAAATTACCTCCATTGCTATTTTAAGGATAAACAAAACTCAAAAGGACTAATTTAAATCTCCATACTATTTAAAATACATGATTGTTTCATAGGAGGCATATGTTACTGAGTATCTGTATTATATCTCCCAATAATAGTATCAGTCTTAAAGTTTCTCTCTTATTACAAATTCATAATCATCTTTATTGTCTCTTAACTTTATTTTTGGCTTCTAATTTACTTTTTATCCCCAAAAAAGCATATATGTCAGGAACATGTCCATTCAAATAATACATGTTTTTAGGTTACATACGTGTGTATGTTCATATGTGTTTGCGTTTGTGTGTTTTAGAATAGCTGTTATATGAGAAGACTTCAAAGTGGTCATGGTAAATGTATGTTATGAAAAAACTATGCATGGAAATTATACCAAAATAAACTTATACTTTAGTTCTATTTTTTTAATAAAGTTTTTGAAGTCGCCTCAGATCTACAAACAGAAAATTAAACAAAGACTAAACCGTATAATTGATAGCTTAACAAAATGATTTTGTATTTAAACATTTTAATTCCTCCCAGGTCTAAAGAGAATAAAAAAGGCTCCCAAGCTTCTGATATTCTCTCTCTCTCTCTCTTTTTTTTTTTTTTTTTACAAGAGAGAACATGAGAAATAGTGCTCGTGAAAGGGAGACATAAATATTCTCTACGGGGTCTTACCAAGTTTCAGTCCTTCTTCCTCAGTCTCCCAGTTACTGACGACCATAGGTGTCCACCACCATGCCTTGTCTCTTCAGGTTGGAGTAGGAACCAAACCTGGGCCTCCCATATGGCTTCAGCCATTCCATAGCACACCCTCCAACTTGCATCACCACAGATGGGCCTGACATACCACATTCATCAATATTTAATGCCTCCGGCGTGGGTTTACAACAAACACCACTGGTTATTTATTGTATAGTTCAGAACAGCAAGACCGTTCTTAACTATAGCTCTGACTACCTGAGAAGAAGTTGCCATGAGGATGCAGGCACAATGCTGTCCCTAAATCCTGTGGTCCATTCAGCTGAAGCCTGTAGAGTATTTTCTTTTAAAAGCAGCTAGACAGGACACATGCATGCATGCATACATTTATTTAAGAGATGAAAAGCCTAAATATTAAAGCTTTCTTATCTAATTAAGAAATGTTACCTATCCCCTCCAAAAAAAAAAAACATTTTCCTGAAAATAATCACGATATGTTGATTATATGTATTATGCATTATTTAATACGAAAGTAAATATTTTTAAAAAAGAATAAATTTTCTTTTTCAAAACAAGGGGATTCTGGGAAGATAGTAGCTACAGAGAAATGTATTTGGAATCTCCTCAGCATCCCTATGAAAACAAAGAGATGGATAGCATCTATAACAATACAAAATGATCATTTATCCTCACTAATAGAAAAAGTGAATGTGTCCAGAGTCAAAATTCCAATCCAGGGAGCCTCAATCCAAAGCCAGCTTCTTAACCATGCTAAGTTACAAAACAGATGTGGAGCTACCATCACAGTGTGTCAGCTCTTCTAGGACTTGGGGCAGAGGGTTGGCACAGTGGTAAGACATGATGCTCTGCTTGGGAAAGTTGTTGGTTCATGTCCTCTGTGAGTACACTATGCATGCATGAGCCTTTATTTCTCAGTGGCTTACTCCTCTCCCTCTCTCTGAATAAATAAATAAATAAACTTTCTAAGAAACACAGAAAGAAAAAAACTTGAAATCTTGGGCCGTCTTGATTACCTTTGTGTAAAGATGGTGGTATATTGAGAGGAGTAAAGCAGGACTGCTTCCTTTTCATTGTGTTTTAAGAACAACAAAGCAAACATTTTTTAAAGGCTGCCTTTCTGTACCAGGCACATATTTTAGTTTATCTGTGTGTTTGTGTCTTTCCCCCTCACCTCCAATAGTGAGCACTGGGATGTCCTGTGACGGCCCAGAAGGGATGATACAGGCAGACACTATTACAAAATAGTACCAGAAAGTACGAGGAGGCTCTGCAAAAAGCTCATCAGAAATACCAATTATGAAAAAGCTATGCACGGATTTCAAAACATTTTTGCACTTAAATAAACATACTTTTATTCCACATTTCTGCAAAATTTTTGGAATTTCCTCATATTCCTTAACTGCTACTTCATGATGACCACTAAATGATTGGTTGAAAATGACTCCTGCTCCTTGATTGACAACTCTTTGTTTCAGTGCTTGTATTACTTAGTCTATATTTTAAGACCTTAAATATAATTTATTGTGTCCTTTTCATAGGTATATAAAAATATTTTCTGCCTGCCTTCCTTATTACTGTAGAAAAGGTTTCCTCATTTTCGAGTCTGAGCTGTCTTTTTGTATTTGTATCCTGATGACAAAGGGCCCTCTCTGGACCTAGGGATGCTGATGCTTTATTCTGTGTCTTTGGCAGAAAAAGGCACTTGCACTATTGCATTTAAGCTAAATCTCTCTCGAGGTGTTTCCTGGGTTACACCATTAAACAGTTTCTTAGAAATAGTACCTCAGGAGTATTATTTTCCAACTTACTCACTTCCAAGGTCATTAAGGCAAAATGAAAACATTGACATGAGTTTTCAGCACACTTTTCTGTCTTTCCAGACACGAATATTGAGCTTCAGTAAAGGGTTGGTTGGCCAGAGCACTGGATGTCAAAACTTAGAGTTAGGGAGAATGGAATAGTGAGGGGCAAATGCCAATGCAACATGTCAAGGAATGCCAGTTTGAAAATAGGTAGATTTCAAATTTCCAATCAATAATGCAAATTGGGCTAAGCAAACAATATTCCTTGGTTGAAAAACAAGCAATAAAGCAATAAATACCAAGGGTATTGAACAATAAAGGATTTCCAAAGTAGACAGGGGTGAATAGACAGCAGAATGTAGACAAAACAGAATACAGCCATGGGGCTTATTTGCTGGTTCAAAAGTAGTTGTGCCTTGGAGATCTAGAATTTTATGGATAACCAACAAAAGAGAGCTATTATTTTAGTTGCATTTTTGTTTTTGACTCCTTTAGATAGGAAACCACTTTAATACTAAAGTTGCCTGGGATCAGCAGTTAGCGTAATGACTATGTTGCTGAACTCCCATGTAGTCGACCACGGTTCGAGTCCTGGACCCAGCAGCTTAAACTCACGCCAGGTGCATGTGCGTGTGTGCCCAAGATCCTGAGAAGAGAATGGAGGAGAAGGGATTGTGGCATGGCCATCCCTCCTGGGGGGTGATTTCTCACTTTATGTCTCTCTGTCTCTCTCTGTCTTTCTGACAAGTGCACACACCCTATAGCAAAAACCTCTCAAAAAAAAAAAATACTAAGATTGCCTTGTAAAACATGGTATAAACATTCAAATTCTAATTGGACAAGCCAATTGGAAAGCACATCTTTATAACATAGGTAGAGTCAATATTAACATATTAATATAATAGTTCAGCTGTTCCTCTCTTATCTCTCCTTGTTAAATCTACTCTGGCTAAATTTAAGATATGTAAAAATTCTGAAATGTTTTGAATGTTTATGTTTTACTTCTAAAATAAATTAGAGCAGTAGTCACTACAAGAATTGTTATGTCTTCCAAAATGTCATTGATAATTTTCAAATATATCTAATACCTCATGAAAATAAGAATTTGTGTTTTAGCACATGTAAGTAAATACAAAATGGGACATAATAATAACTTATCTTTACATGGCAAAATAGGTCTACTTCTTGGATACCATACTAGCACTCAACAATTTCAGCCTTCCCTGCATCTCATAAAATCTTTTTTGTTTGTTTATATTTTAAAGTATATTCTACTTAGGAAACATTTGCATTTGAATTGTAAAATTTAGCCTTCTGTGAATGAGGGAATAAAGGAATCTTTGAATCAAAGATATTTTTTAAAGTGATAAAACATGTTTCTTTTGGCCAGAAAAAGTAGAAAAGTAATTAACTACCACAAGCAGAAGACTACATATTCTAGAATGAAAATTTAATCAAAATGTCTATTCATTCTATAATGTTATTTTATCTGATTCTGAAGCAGAAGAAAACGTTCCTAGCTAGTTCCGAATTATCATTGAAAGGTATGTTCATTCCACCCAATTCTCATTAATTTTGCCACCCCCATAATGTCCTCCCATCCTGCTCCTACAGGAACACAGAGAGCTACTGGGTCTACCAGATGGGGCTCCTTCTATAATGGTCTATTGAAGGATGGGAATCACTCGGCTCCCTCCAGGATGTGAACAATCTGCTGCTTTAGGAGGCCTACGTTCTGGCAGCAAAGAAAGTAAGAGGCCAAAATCCAAATTACTTATCCACTGTAAATCACATACCTGGCAACATGGCACTGAAGATGCCTGCTGAGCTATTGAGTCAGCTGTCAGAAAATAGTGATGCTGGAAATATGAGCACTTGACTTTTAATCACAGCTATCTGTACTGCTCTCACAGAAATAAAGACAGCACTAGAATCACTATCTTAGCCAGTTGCCCCCTTGCAGTCCCCACAAATGGATGAGAAGGTGTAAAGGAAAAGTACAGGGCAGCAGCATCGATTGTAAAGTCAGGATTGTAGGTTTACAAGGTAATAAGGCCTCCAAATGACAGGGGGTCCTAGTGAATGCCGTGGCACTACAGCAAAAACAAACAAAAACAAGCAAACAAAAATAAAACAATGCTAGAAGGGATACAACAGTGATCCAACAAACAAGTGTGACTTGCGATTATTTCAAAATAATTACAGTAGAGTTTTCCTGAAGAAGCGTATTTATGTACCACATTAGGGAACAATATTTCTTCTTCTCAAGAAAGAAGTACTTGTGATATTGCAAAGCAGTTTTGGGGATATAAATTTGGCTTTTCTGATAATTTGTTATAGACACAAAATAATTATGAGCTTATCATAATAAATAATTCATGTATTCAAAGACTAGCCAGCAGGTGGCATGGTGGTTAAGGCTCTGGATTCCCATATGACCAACCACAGTTTAAGTCCTGGTCATGGCACCTTGAAAAGCACACCAGGTGCCCATGGCGTGTGCCCAAAATCTTAAGAGGAGATGGAGAAGAAAGGATCGTGCTGTAGCCATCCCCCTGGGAGTGTTCTCTTTCTCTCTCTCTCTCTCTCTCCCTCCCATCCCCACTCTCTTCTGCAAGTGCACATGCCCTAGGGCAAAAGCCTAAATAAACAAACAAACAAAAGTCTAAGTATGTCCTTCAAAGGACAGGTACATATTTACTCAGTTTCTATCTACACAGATTTTTTTTTCCCCTCTGTACCTATGACAATTAATTTATTTATTTAGTTATTGAGATTTCCAGATTTCTGGATATTAACCCACAGCTATAAAACTCATGATTTTAGTTCTTATCAAGTGATTTCCTCATTTGAGTAATTCAGTTAAAGCAAAATTACACTTAATGTCTGAAAGGCAATGGATATAAGAGGAAGAATTCAGATTTTGAAATAAATTAGAAATACCTGTGTTCAAATCCTTGCTCAGCTGTTACAAGGTGATGAGTTACATTACATATGGTTTAACTTCCTTACTAATAATTCTAGATGTTTTTTCCAGATGTTTGCAAGAACTAAATAGATGTCAGGTTCCAGTATATACTACACTGTAGCCATCACTATTTTGTAGTTGTAGAAATAGGAGTCATGCATAGAGTTATTAGATATATATTGCTGCTGTGACAACACCACAGGCATAGCAATTTACAATATTGTGAATTTATTGTCTTCTAGTTCTAAATATCTGAAGACCGGCACAGATCTTGTTGAGCTAAAAACAGGGAATCAGAAGGATGTGTTTCTTTCTGGAGGCTTTTGGGGAGATGTGTTTCTTGTCCATTCCACCTTCCAGTGACTACCCAAATTTCTTGGCTGAAGGCCCATTTCTTTACTGTCAAGGCCGGCAGTGTCAGCTTTGCCCCTTCACACTGTCTCTCTCTGGTTCTCTCTTCCTAGTCTGCTTTTAAGAATCCTTGTGATTATATTAGCCCCCCAACCCCAATAATCCAGGTTAATCTCCCTATTGAAAGTAGCTTGATTACCAACCTTAATTCCATCTACAATCTTAATTCCACTCTGCCATATAACATATTCATAGCTTCTGAGGATTAGGATGTGAAGTTCTCTGGGGTCCATTATGTTGCATAACAAAGATAGCTACAGATACAAGCAATGTCTAGAATGTGCAAATACAAAGTCAGATATGTGATTCTAATAGTCATACTGATTGTTTATGTTGTCTGAATTATTGCTGAGAAAAATAATTTGGTCTACTTATAGCCTGAAGTCTTAGAAAATAAATTCTTGCTTTCTTCTTTTCATGACTGATTCCATTTTCGAGTAACACCTCTGCATCATCAATAATAGGCCTATTATAAACATATACACCCATCTAAAGCATCTTTCCTTTCTCAGTGGAAATCAATATTAATTTCATTTGGGGCTTTCACCAGATCAAAAAGAGAGGAACACAGCTTTTTCTTTTCTCTCCTTTTTTTTTTTCCTTTTTGACCTAACTTAAGCAAGCCTTGGGAAAAATGAAATCTATTTGATTTATATATTTATGACCTATAGTAAAGGATAAAGTGAAAGTCATTCTTTCATGCAGAATGAAACACTTAAATTTTAAATTTCAGTTATTCATCAAGACATATAAGAACTCATTTATTTTGCTTGTTTGTTTTTGCTATAGGATGTGTGCACTCACCTGAGACAGAGACAGAGAGACAGAAGTGAGACAGCCTTCCCTGACCCCAGTGGAGATAGCCACACCACAATCCCTTCTCCTCCATTCCTTCATTCTCCTCTAAGGATCTTGGACATGCAATCAAATGCACTCAGCATGGTTTTCAAGCTGCCAGGTTTAGGACTTGAACCGTGTGGTCAGCCAGAGAGAATCTAATCACTGTAACTACCAAGCCGCCAGCTAATCCATTTTAATATCCAAAATAATGTCCATTAACATTGATGTGTTTCACAAAAATAAATGATAATAAGAAACAAGATTTATTTCAAAATGTAAAAACTAAGTTATTTAAAAATATGAAAAACTAAGTTATTTGAAAATATTTCTCAGTTACAACTGAAAAATATCCCCCAAACAACTTCTGTCTTCAGGCAAAGAGCAACAAACCACAATTCTTACTCCTTTCCCACTTCTTATAATACCTTAAACCTCAGTGTTCATAGCATTTTGACAAATGCCTGGTCCTGATAAAAAATATCGTTCAGATAGCTTCATCAGGTGTCTAAACTGATCAGCCCTCATGCAGACATTTATCAGTTCCAGGAACTGAATCATGGGATTCTTTTTAGTCCAAAGAACTCTGTAGTCTAAGATAACCATTGCCATCTAGGGGATTTATTACTGAGAAATTGGAAAACAAAATCCCTCTAATGTATTTGATTTTCTTAGTAGCCATTAAAATATGGCTGGGTGAGTTAGACTTGGAAATTGTGTCATTCTCCTCTCTGGATTAATGTGATTCAGTAAGAAATACATATAGAGTTGTGCATTTGCTTCCTCCTTCAGGACTAAGAAATTGTTCCAGGATTCTTATAGGATCTTTTGAATGAAAGATTTTATGCTTGGGACAGCAGTTGGAGTAATGGCTGTGTCGCTGGACTTCCATGTAGTTGACTGTGGTTTGAGTCCCAGACCCGGTGGCTTAAATTCAACCCCAAAATCCCCAGAGGAGAATGGAAAAGAAGGGATTTTGATGTGGCCATCCCCCCAGGGGGTCATTTCTCACTTTCTGTCTCTCTATTTCTCTCACTCTGTCTTTCTGGCAAGTGCACATGCCTTATAACAAAAAACTCTCAAAAAAAAAAAAAAAAAAAGAAAGAAAGAAAAAGAAAAAGAAAGAAAAGAAAAGAAAGAAGGAAAGAAAGGCTTGATGCCTTTAGCTCAGTGTTCATTTAAATAGAGGGTAGGTTGGAGCAACAGATGGCCTAATGATTACATCGCTGGACTCCTATCTAGGTCAACTGCGCTTTGAATCCCAGACCTGGTGGCTTAAAACTCATGCTGGGGGCATGTGCATATTTGTCCAACATCCCTAGAGGAGAATGGAGGAAAAGGAATTGTGGCATGGCCATCCTCCCTGGAAGATAATACGTCGCTTTCTGTGTCTCTCTCTCCAGCGAGCACATGCACCCTACAGCAAAAACTCTCTTAAAAATATTAAAATAAAATAGGGGGTGGATGATGGGGCTGGGAGGGAGGGAATTAGGAAACAAACAGCACATTTAATGGACACAGACATGAAAAGTTATCTGCTGATGATATTATGTATGGTAATGTCTTTGACTTGACTAATATGTACCATATTCATGCTAGGAAAAACCATGTTGCACACTATAAAGATGTACAGTGGTTAAATATAATTTTTTTTAAAAAAAAAGCAAATGGGCAGATTAATTATCCTGGGAACTTACTGAAATGCATATTCCATTTCTGTAGATGTGAGGTAGTATCTGGGGCTTGGCGTTTCTGACAAGCTCACAGAGGATGTCACAGCAGCTCCGCCAGCACCGATACTGTCCACCTTATCCACCCTGTGTACTTCTCTACTTCTCTTTCTAGTCCATGTCCTTTTTGTATTTTGCCCTCCTCAGCTCTTTCGATTGCCTCTGTAGTAATAAAATACTTTCTAGATGCCAGCAGGTGGTATAGAGGTTAGGTGCTGGACTCCAACATGATTGGCCATGGTTTGAGTTCCAGACTTGGTGGCTTAAAAATCATGCTGGGCACATGTGTGTACATTCCCAAAATCTCAAGAGGAGAATGGAGGAGAAGGGATTGTGGTATGGCCAATCCCATGGGGTTTGATTTCTTACTTTCCCTCTCTGTCTCTCTCTGGTGAGTACACACACCCTATGGCAAAATACTAAAAAAAATTAAAAAATTGTTTTAATTTAAAAAAAGCTTACTCAATTTTGCTAATGGATTTCAAAATATAGTATGGGTCATAATCCAAATATTTATTGAATATTTGCTACATTTAACATAAAGGAAATATATCTGGCGTCTACCCTTTGAAATAAGATGGTTGCTGTTTTAAATCTGCTTTCCAAAAAATTCCTGGTTTTAACTTCTAAACTGTTTTATTTTTTTCATTTTTTACCATCTTAATCATTATAAGTCAGATATATTTGAAAATGTACTCTGTGTTATGTATGTTACTTAGTCTTGGGAATAAGAGATAAGTAAGACCATTTTCACTATTTTTAATGATCATGCTGTGAAGCGCAAAAGACAGCCATATCCAAGATACTATGTCTGCTGGGATTAGGGGTTGCACAGAGCAAGTGACATTTAAACCGTGCCTTGATAAAGGGTAAGATTTTTTCAAGTGACACTAAAAGTAAAACTTCTAATAAACTTAGTGAAATTTAACATTGTGCTGAGACCTAAAACGAACCAAGATACAAGTTCGTACAGGAACAATGTTGAAAGATACATTTGTAAAGAGTTTAAATTCTTACCATGACATAGTTCCATTTATAGTTACTATCATTGTAAAGTGGAAGACTTTCTGGAACTTACCGAAATAACTTCTACTATGGGAACTTTCTGCACAATTACTACAAGTTCTTAAGTATCTCTAGAATACTAGTACTGGGATTAGATACTATGAGTATATTACAGAATTCTTTTAACATGTTTATGCACTGCCAGTTTAAGATATAATTGTGTGGAATAGAAGGTCAGGGTTGTATTTGCTTGAACCACTCTTTGATTCCTGAGCCATGATGAATGAAGTCTGACACCTCTGACGTTTTCATGCTGAGAGGGAAGTCTTGTGTAGGCCTTGCAGGTGACAGCTGTATCTGTGCCCAGCCTTTGTGCCATTCCCCCAGGAGTAAGATTCCTCTTAATGACCGCAGTCCCCAGTCATTGGTGTCTCCCAAACTGAGGCTCCATATAAGCCAACCTCACTATGTCCTGTCCAAGGTTTAGACCCACAACATTTATAAGTTTAAATAACAAAAACAAACAAAAAATTTTTATTGTACTAAATTTAGGATGTGTTTTTCTACAGATTGAAAAAAGGAATGAAATCATCTTCATAAACTATTGAGAAAAGTTCCTGGCTAAACTAAATATTCAGCAATATGTGTGTGTGTGTGTGTGTGTGTGTGTGTGTGTGTATAAAATTTATTACTTTCAGGAATATCCCATCTATTCCTTCCACCATTTCACTTTAACTTCATCTACTTTTTTTCCTTGCACTTTAAAATCTTAGTAAAGGCATAGGGTTATATTTGCCTAATGTATTATGACTTTGGTCTCCTACTTAAATAGGTCTAGGTTTTAAGATAGTGTATTGGCTCAGTCATCATATTCTAGCCATAATCTAAATGAAATAAGATTGTGTCTGAGGGACGGGGCCAGCAGGTGGTATGGTGATTAAAGCACTGGTCTCCCACATGGCCTGGGACCTGGCAGCTTGAACATCATGCTGGGCATGTGTGCATGCATGCCCCAAATCCAGGAAGAGAATAGAGAAGGAATTTTGGTGTCACATGCCCCTGGCATGGCCAAAGGGAATTTCTTATATTCCTTCTTACTGTCTCTGTCTCTCTGGTGAGTGCACATGCCCTATGGCAAAAACATTTTTTTAAAAGAATTATTTTAACCTTTTATTTATCCCTTTATTTATTTATTTTAATTTGACCAGAGCGATAGAGGGGAGAGAGAGAAAAAAAGAGTGAGAAGACAAGCCACAAGGTCTGGGACTCAAACCGCAGTCAGCCCTGTGGAAGTTGAGTGCCCCTAACCACCATGCCACCTGCTGGCCCTGGCAAAAAACCTTAAAAAATAAAATCAAAATTTAAAAATAAATAAATGGGGTAAAATATTTTTTGATAGGTCTAAGGAGATACACTTTTCTGATTATTAATCTGTTATTGCACATTATCATACAGACATCTAACACTATTTTCATAGCATTAAAAATTCTTTCTAAATTTGATGGTCAATATTTTCTTATTACAAACTTTAAAATCCCTAGAGATACATCTTTTTTCTTTTTCTTTTTTTTTGAGAGGTTTTTGCTATAGGGCGTGTGCACTCGACAGACAGAGACAGAGACAGAAAGCGAGAAATTACCTCCCCTGGGGGGGTATGGCCATGCCGCAATCCCTTCTCCTCCATTCTCCTCTTAGGATCTTGGGAAACGCATGCACACGTGCCCGGCGTGAGTTTTAAGCCACCGGGGTCCAGGACGCAAACCACGGTCGACTATGTGAGTCCAGCGACAGCCATTACGGTAAGTGCTGGTCCCACATCTTTTTTCCTTTCTAACACTAAATTTACTCCTCACTAAGTCTGTATAAATGATGAACAAAGTTTCGTAAAGCTACACTCTCTTCATTTTGGTTACATTTTCTTCCTGCTCGATCATGTCAATTTGGAACCATAGAACTCGATATTGTCCTCATAGCAAATCTAGATAGATAATGATGTATATTTTTAGTGAAGACTGCCTTAATAGGTTAACTTACACCTCCCAACTGGACCCTGATACCTGGATTTTGTTATCCACATAGTTTGTTAGAAGAGCTTTGTCCACTCTTCATGGCCACAGAGCTCCTTTCCCATCCTTCCCTCTCCGCTGTCCACTCTTTCCATTATCTTAGTTTGGTTCTAGATGTTTGGAGGGTGTGACTCTGGGAGCCTTTTAGAGGTCAGACCCCTCTTACTCGTTGTGTAGGAAGATGAGAGTGGAAGTCCAGTGAGTCTAGTGACAACACATTACATAAAATGGTTCTATTACATACAGACAGACAGCAAGGGAAAACAGAAGCCTGGAATTCCTTGTGAGCTGGTTTACCAAGGCTCAGAAATATGCCCAGGGGAGAGGAAATCTCTACTTATGCACCTCACTTGCACCAGAGCCAAGGAGCCTCTGAAAGCAGCCTGCTATGTACTCTCTAACTTAGGGTAATATGACTCATTGCTGATACATGTTGAGGGACATTCTGTTTCTAGGGGAGGACTGGAACAGAATTCCAGCTGTTCTAGCTACTTCCTGCCTCTCAGGATGGTACATTCCCAGCATACTTTCTTTATTCTAGAGAACCTCAAGTAAGAAAGAAAGAACATGGTTGGTCTGCTGCTACCTTGAGAGCCATGCTCGCTCGGCAGACAGACACAGACAAAGGAAAGCCTAGGGACAACCCATGGCCTGGTGGTTAATGTGGCTGGATCCCATTTGACCAACTGCACATTTCAAGTCTACATTCTGGTGGCTTGAAAAACACATTGGGTTTGTTTGCGTGCATGCCCAAAATCCAGAAAAGAGAGTGAGATGAGGAAGAAGGGATCGCAGTGTGACCATGCTCCATGGGGGATGCCTTTCTCTCTCTCTCTCTCTCTCTCTCTCTCTCTCTCTCTCTCTCTCTCTCCCCTCTCTTCTGTCTGGAAAGTGGAGGTGCTCTCTAGCAAGTAAAAAAGAGAGAATGAGAGAGAAGAAAATGTGTGGTGCAATCATACGGACTTTGGAGCTGCACGTAAGGTATTTGCATTCTGAACTAGAGGGACTGCAGCAGTAGTGCAATGCTCTGTAATACTGGATCCATATTTTAAGGTCCTTGGTTCGTGTCCTGGGGTCTCCTTGTTCATGCTGCTCATGTGCATGTGCATATAATCTGCGCTGCCTGAGTCTGGGGGTGGATCTTCGGGTAAAGACCCTGTTGGGAGTGACTCTCTCTCTCCTCTTTATCTTTCCTTCTCTCTGAAGAAATAAACTTTTAAGAGTTTTACAAACTTGTTTTTAAAAAGTTCACATTCCAGTTCTGTTAGTTTATTACTTATATGACCTTAGGCAAATTATTCACATTTCGTCTGTAAATGGGTTGATGACAATAAAAGTACTTATCACACGGGTGCCTATAATGATTCCTGAGTTCAAGAAAATGCACAGATGTGCCTGGCATGTAGTCTGTGCTTTAAAACAATGTTAGTTATTATCAGGGGCCTTAAATGCTATGGGGTTTCTTTTTCTTCCTCCCTTCTTTCCTTCCTTCCTTCCTTCCTTCCTTCCTTCCTTCCTTCCTTCCTTCCTCTCTCTCTTTTTTCTCTCTTTCTTCCCTTTCTTTTTTCTCTTTCTTCTTTCTTTCTTCCTTTCTTTCTTTCTTTCTTTCTTTCTTTCTTTCTTTCTTTCTTTCTTTCTTTCTTTCTTTTCTTTTCTTTTCTTTCTTTTTCTTTCTCTTTCTCTGTACATCCTCTATATTATCTCTTCATTCTCCTAAAATCTAATTTTTATAATGCTTGATTTTTTTGCATCCTCTCTTTCCATCCTTTCTAAGAACTCAATTGGATGACATTTGTTATACAGAAGCGAAGTCTTCTGTCTTTTCCTCAAGCATACTGCCCAGCTTGCATCTCATGCAAATACAGTTGCTTTATCCAGCGAGCATAACATAAATACTCACATTTAAACGAACACTTGTGTTTATATCTTCAGGCATAGAGTTGGCTTTGGCTTAAAACATAGCCTATTTGGTTTCACAACTTAGTTTCTTAAACAAATTACTTTCCTAACCTCACATGAGTGTTTTTTGACCACACTGGTTTGCTCCCAGGTACAAAGATATTTTAAAGGTCTTACCCCTCTTGTGTTATTATAAATTGAACTGTATTTTAGAACAAAGCAGAAGTTATGAACAGAATTATATTATGTGGCAAACCAATTTCGAGTTCCAAAAAATGACACTGATTGCACAAGTTTACTTGATTCTGTGCAGATTGCAAACAGAGCAAAGAACATGGGAGGACTTAGGCATAACACCTTTTCTCACCTGTTTTAACAAGGGCAGATGTCGGTTTAACACTGCTGGATTCACTTTTCAGAAGGTAGGATAAATTTTTCATAATATAGTGATCTCTATAATCTCTATTCATATACTAAATTCATATCTTAGAAATCTGTTGGAAATTATCATTACGAAAGATAAAACCATTCTGAAAATTGTTACTGACTGTGGCTTTATATGCAGGTGTGTGATTACAATAAAAGTCAACTGTAAATTGTTTCTTCATGTCTTTTAATAAGGTTAAAAATCACAAGCTGACAACTATCTTTTGCAATGTAATGGGACATTAAATTGTGTATAATTGTATAATAACTTGCAAAAGTTATAATAAAAATAATTTATAATAATTTAATAAAGTATAAATCAATGCAAAAATAACAATAGTAATAATAAAATATATCAAGTTATTAATAAAAAAGTTTAGTTCCATTTATCTTGCAGTTTAAAAAGTCATAATTTCATTGTTACTTAAGTGAAAATGTATCTTTAATGTTTCATTTTGAACATTTTGAATCAATTTTATTAAGGTATAGTTTACCTATAATAAAATGCACCCATATTAAGAGTATAGTTCTGTGTGTGTTGACAAATATACAGAGAGCTGAGTAATATACCACAATCTGGAATATGCAAGATTTCCCTCTGTTTCTTTCTAATCAGGCCCTCTCTGATTCATGTTCACCCCAGTCAACAACAGCTTTTCTTGGGGCAGTACAGGTCATATTCATCTTTTCTAGAGGAATCATGTCATATTGCATGTACTCTCAAATGTGGTTCAGAATAATGTTCTTGACATTTACATGTTACAGTCTTTAATTAATCTTATTATAGTTGAATAGTATTTCTTTTATTATTATGACACAATTTATTTCTTTTCACCTATTGATAGGTATGTATTTGCTGGTATAAATAAAATCCTTATGGGGACCAGCAGATGGCATAGTGGTTATATCACTGGACTCCCACATGCCCAACCTTGGTTTGAATCCTGGATCTGGAAGCTTGAAACTCACGCCTGGCATTTGTGCATACCTGTCGAAGATCCAGGAAGCAGAATGGAGGTGAAAGGATTGTGGCATGGCCATACCACCTAGGAGATGATTTCTCACTTTCTACTTCGCTGTCTCTCTGTCTCTGTCTTTCTTGCCACTGAACACATACACCCTAAGGCAAAATCCTCTACCAAAAAAAAAAAAAAAAAAAAAAAAAACTATTATGAACATTCAATGTATGTTTCTGTGAAACTATGTTTTTATTTCTCTTTAGGAAATACCCAGTAGTGGAATTATTGAACATTTTATTAAGTATATGCTTGACTTAATGAGAAAACACACAAGTGTTGTACCATGAAAGTGGTGGAGCCAATGAAAACTCTTGGCAACACATTTCAGCAAGATTTGAATTAAAACAAACAAACAAACAAACAAAAAAAAAAACCAGTTTCCATTCAAAATGAATATTTTTTTTTTTTTTAAGAGAGGTTTTTGCTATAGGGTGCGTGCGCTTGTCAGACAGACAGAGACAGACAGTGAGATAGAAAGCGAGAAATCACCCCCCAGGGGGGATGGTCACGCTGCAATCCTTTCTCCTCCATTCTCCTCTTGGGATCTTGGGCATGCACACACACGCGCCCGGCATGAGTTTTTTTTTTTTTTTTTTTTTTTTTTTTTTTTTTTTTTTTGTTATCATCATATTCTTCTTTATATTACATTGAATTACATATAACTTTACAGTGTATTACATTGCTTTTTCAAAAGGGAATGCCATGCATGTCAGTCGGTACAGAGACATTAATCTCCCCCCTTCAACATTCAATATCCTGAGTTTTAAGCCACCGGGTCCGGGACGCGAACCGCGGTCGACTACGTGGGAGTCCAGCGACATAGCCATTACGCTAACTGCTGGTCCCCAAAATGAATATTTAATCCTATATAACCATGGCTTAAATTTTCAACTTCCCATTAAGGTACTAAAATATCGGCAGTACAGAAAGTACTTTTCAGATACTTTTCTGAAAGTACTTTCATAGTCTTGGACATCTGGTTGGCTCTCAATAAAGATTCATTAACCTGGCTAATATGGTCAGGATTCCACAGAATTTTATTTAGTGAAGTGGAAAGAGAACATGGCTTGTCATTAAATATCAGTACTAAGTCTCCTCCAGCTACTATCGTACTGACTTGGGATAAATCTCCTAAGTTCTCAGAGCTCCGCTTTTATTCTTGATGCAAGTAGGTAAATACGCTCTACTTTACTGGATTCATTCTGTTGATGGAAGTGGAAATCTAATAGATACATATGCAAAAATATTTTGTTAATAGAAATCCCATATTTTAAAACTTTATTTATTATTCTAGGAGGGATAGAGAGAGAGAGAGAGAGAGACCTCCAACTGAGTCCTCATGCTGTAATCCATCCCTAGCCTCAGCCAGCCCAGATCAGCAGCACATGCATGCCTGGAGTGTAGAGGAGAGCCTCAGGATGCAAACTTGGGACCTTCCATGTCCCAGTTTGGTTATCACTGTACCACCCACTAACCCTGTCTCTACAAATCTTTTATTAATAAGTAAAGCATGTGTGTTTAATACCCAAATCTAAAAGCTAACAAAATCCCTTGTAGTCATTTTCTGCCATATCTATGCCTGAATCAAAAAGAATAGGCAGGAGAAATCATTACATGGGGCTGACTTAATCCCCTTATACAGACATGCCCTGACCAGGGTTAGATGCCATTATAGGACAATGTGGAAAGTTAGAGAAAAGTGGAATTTCCAATGGGGAACTTGTGTTTAGTTCATAAAATATGATGTTTAGCTCATAAATTACAATGTCATTAAACCAATTCCAGCATTATAAATGTATATTCATTTTAATTTGTTTATATATAATTTACTCTTTCTGGTATAGAGGTAGTGTAACTTTTGGTTTCACTAATTGTTTTGTTGTTGTTTACTTAATTTTGAGTTCTCCATATATTCCTTCATTGTGTTTTTTTTTTTTATTTTTTCATTTCATTTTTTTCCATACATTCAATCACATTATTATTTGTCTTACAAAATGGATATTTCAGCAGGTGAACATTTCTCCCTAGTACTGTTGATAAAACTACGAAATATCTTCAACAGATAATACCACACCTCTTTGTGCCATTAATGCTTTTCCTCCCTGTCCTCTCCCAAATGTCCTTCCTCAGACCTTCCTCTTTCACACACACTATATCTGGTATTTACATCTATATACTGCATTTCTATATCCTTCAGACAATTAGTTTCAGTCATAGAGTGCAGACACTCGGTATATATTAAGTGGGGACATACAATGCCTCTCCTTCATAGCATGGCTTGCTTCACTCAGCAGTAAGTCTTTCACATTCATCCACTTCCTGTCAAAAGCCAGGGTTGAGTTGTTTGTTTGTTTGTTTGTTTATGTACAGCTTAATTTTCTTTATTTTTTATTTCTTTATTTTGGTTTGGGGGACAGTTTTTGAGGTGAAACTATAGAATATTGACTTTTGGCATTTTTTTTCTCTTTTCTAATAAAGCATTTGAATGTGTAAATTTCTTCTTAAGCACTACTTTAGCTACATCCCACCAATTCTGAAATACTGTCTTCAATATTATCCAGGAAAAAATATTTTCTAATTTCTCTTGTGCTATCTTATCCACAAGTTTTATAGCACTGCAACTTTTAATTTCTAAATACTTAGGAAATTTCCAGCTATCCATTTTTTACCTAATTTAATTTTTAAAGATGTTGTTATAAATATTATTCAGTTTTATTTTTCATCTTTTCATTCTAGAAGGTAAAAAATTTAATGGACTTTTTCAAGTTCTTTTTTTCTATTTTCTTTTTGAAGATTTTTGCCATAAGGCATGTGCACTTGCCAGAGACAAACAGAGAGAGACAGTAAGAGGAAGAGTAAGAAATCACCCCCAGGGGGGATGGTCATGCTACAATCCCCATTCCCCCATTCTCCTCCTGAGATTTTGGACATGCTTGCACAGGGACCTGGAGTGGTTTTCAAGCCACCTGGTCAGGGATTTGAACCTCAGTCGGTCATGTGGGAGTCCAGCACTGAAATGACTATGCCACCTGTTGGCCCCTCTATTTTATTTTATAATATCTTATGTACATGTAGTTGTATATCTTTGTGGATCACAACATGGATTTTCAAAGCATGAATTTTATATATTGATCTTTCATTCAATGACTTTGCTATATTCAAATATTTGTTTTGGTAACCTTTTCTTTCTAGATTTCTTAAGATTTTTCATATTTACATCATGTTTTCTGGAAATAGAGAGTTTTACTTCATTCTTTCCCATCTTTATTCTTTTAATGAAACATTTGATATACTTTTTATCTTTTAAAATTTATTTTGTTTTATGCTTCCTCATATATATATACACACACATATATATATATATATATATATATGAAAAATTGATATGCTCTTGAAAAGAATGTGTATTTTCTTGTTGGTGAATAAGATGTCTAAATGTCAATTGGGTCATAAAAGGTAATTACATTCACATGGCCTAGATTCTTTCTTAATTTTTTCCCTAATTGTTCTGTCCATTACAGAGAGAGATACTCTATTGTTTCCAGCTATAGTTGTGGAAACGTCTGTTTCTCCTTTTAGCTCTGTCAAGTTTTGTTTCATGTACTTTGAAACATTTTTTTCCATGCATAGTATTGAAGATTACTAACTATTCTTGACAGGTTAATATTTTTTTCTAAATAAAATATGTATGTCCCACTTAATATATACCGAGTGTCTGCACTCTAACATATATATATATATATATTTGAAGCCATATTGCTTCTGTTGTTATAGAGTTATAAAATTATACAAAATTATAAGACATTTTGAACATTATCTTTAAAATTCAGTATTTTGAAATTTTGAAAGTTGTTTGTAAACTGTCAAGAATTATGGAGTATGAGCTAAAATTTTTTGCTATGTAAATTAAATGTTTGTGGAAAAATGTAAAAATAAATAAATGAAAGGAAAAAAAATAAAATAAAATATCTCTATCAATGGTGAGGGTCCTTCTCCTAGACTTGACTTTGGTATTACTCTAGACAATTTAGTTCCCTTATGTTTCGTATTTGCCTGATGTAGTTTTTTTCTGTCCTCTTGTGTGTTTGTAATTATACTGTACTGTATTCTCCTTCTCTTAGTTAACAGTTGTTGCTCTTTCCCAATGTCTGCAAAGAGCTGTCAAATACATTTTGGCAGTTTTCTGTTGTTTACAGAGCAATGACAAGTCCAGTACCATTATTCCCTCATGGTTGATCTGATATACATGTACACATTTTTGTCTTTTGCTTGTTGTGTTCCTGGCATTTAGTCTGTACACATTGTCACATCATGTTAATGACTACTTTACCTCCAGAACATACCTTTCTTCTCCCTCTGTAATATCCTTTTACACAGTGAATAACAGTTTGCATTTTGTTTCATGATTACAACCGAGTATTGCCTGTTTATAAATGGTATTTATCATCACGATGCATTTGTAAAAAAAATCTCAAGGGATTAAAATACATATATATCTACACACTTCAAAATACGAGACATAAAACAGGTGAAAACCTAAATTTTTTTCAGTCATTAAACACAAGCAAAAGAGACATAACATTTCTAAAATGAAATGTACACCTACTGAATTATAAGTTGATGAACTATTGCTAGCAATCAACTTCAAATGGAAAGCAAAGTTGACTAAGCACACACTTAAATATTAAAAATTAATTTATTTTTCATATATGACATTCAGATACAGAGAATAAAGTCTCAACTAAATTAAGGATTATATAGAAATCATATTGAAAATCTTGTAATAGTAATTTTATTAGGAATTACAGTGCTTTGTTGTGTGTGTATGTGTGTGTGTGTATGTGCATGTATGTTTAAAATGTTTTATATCGGGGCCAGCAGGTAGCATGGTTGTTAAGGCACTGGACTTTCACATGGTCAGCCACAGTTCAAGTCCCGGACCTGGCAACTTGAAAGCAACACTGGGTGTTCGTGTGTGTGCCCAAAATCCTGAGAAGAGAATGGAGGAGACGGGATTGAAAATCACCCCTGGGAGGTGATTTTTCACTTTCTGTCACTGTCTCGCTCCAGTGAGCACATGAGCCCTCTGGCAAAAAATCTCAAAAAAATGAATAAGTTTTACATCACTCTAAATTGGATATGTTAAACTTCATTTTAACATGTCAGTATGGTTACCATATTTTATTCTATAAAACTCAGTTTTTAAACATTGTTACATTATATTTTCTTAATTATAATAAACATTTCAGTAAAGCCAACTGCTGGCCAAAAGGCATGCTCAATGGGCCCACTTTCTGGCCCATCAGCCGTTATGATCTACTCTCCTGAAAGTGCTACATTTAAACAAATGTATCTATATGTATTTTTTCCATGAAAGAGAGAAAGAGAGTTATCCCCAATAGGATCATCATACCACAGTTCACCTCCAGTCTGTTGCCTGGATCACAAGCTCACATGCCAATGTGCCCAGGGAGGTTCTAGGACATAAACTCAGGACTTTCGCCTGTGGATCCAATCGCACTTCCCTAGCAGCTTCACCCTCTGAGCCTTTGTGGGTTACTTTTTTTTTTTTTCTCTCTCTCTAGGGTTTGTACACTTGACAGAGAGAAAGGGGCAGAGGGAGTGAAAATGGTCATGCTGCAATCCCTTCTTTTTTGTTCTTCTCATGGGATTTTGGGCAGATTGGGGGCATGATACACCCTGTGGGATCCAGTGCCTTCACCATACCATGTGCTGGCCATGGGTTACATTTTAGCAAAGGCTCTATTCCATTTTAATCATTATTTAAATGATGGATTGGTTAATGATAGATTGAAAGATAGATAGAAATTTATTTCAGTGTTGTCTTTTCAAAGTGTTTTGCTTCAGCTTGGACTACAAATTATCATTACACAGTTATGTGGGGAATCTTCCAGGAGCCAAATGGAGCTGAAGTTTCCTGAGTGTTGAACTCTCTGTCTCTGCTCCTTACACTGTCACCATAGCACTGAGGGGTACTGTTTTCAAAAAAGCCATGCTGATTTTCAAACACAAATAGTTGCCTCACTGCGACCCACTACTCGTAACTCCTAGGCCCTAAAGAGAGAATGAGGATTTTTGGCACAGTATACATTTTCTGATACATTTATCTCTAGATATCAACTCAGCAGATGAAAGAACTACAGAAACTGTTCTAAGCTCTTGAGATCGCAGGCACTGGGGGCAGGGGTTGGGGGTTATTATAGGTTGAAAGAAGAGTGGTAAGAAAAGACCTGAAGTCTTAATGCAAAAGAACCATCTAAAAGAGGGACAGGCATTACTGAGGTCTAGGCACTTAGCAATGGACACGTAAAGGTTTAACTGATGTTTTAGAGAGAGCCTGATGCCAGACCAAAGGCTACAGAGAAGCCTAATCACTGCCCCTTAATTGTAATCCCATCTTTAGCAACTATTTTAATCTTTTTTTTTTGTATTCAAATCCTTCTAACAAAAGTTCTTTTAAAGAAGCAAAACTAACACAGTTATCAGTTCAAAAAAATTTTTTTAAATCAATTAATGTGTAACACTTAAATCTTCCATTTTTTGATATCTAATCTATATCATAATTTTAAACCATTTGTTTTACAGTCCCCAAGTCTAATGACCTTGTAAAGCACTTTGCAAGGAGTTTCTTTTTGCTAACAAGGACAAACTTCTCACTAAAAGTTTTTTTTTTTTTTTTGAGAGGTTTTCGCTATAGGGCGCATGCACTTGCCAGACAGACAGAGACAGACAGAGAGACAGAAAGCGAGAAATCACCCCCCAGGGGGGATGGTCATGCCGCAATCCCTTCTCCTCCATTCTCCTCTCGGGATCTTGGGCACGTACGCACATGCACCCGGTGTGAGTTTTAAGCCACCGGTTCCAGGACGCGAACCGCGGTCGACTACGTGGGAGTCCAGCGACATAGCCATTACGCTAACTGCTGGTTCCCACTAAAAGTATTTTTCAACACATACTTCAGTAATACACTACGTGAGATCACAGTGGCATACTCCCCAACAAGTGTAGTAGTGTGAAGTCAGTTCACTGGACAACTTTTATGGCCTTTTAAAATTAAGAATCTACATGAAGCACTCAAATGGACACTAGATGCTTTTCATATATTGACTTGTTTCATCCTATAGTGGTGTTCAACAGCAGCTTCCAAGGTCATGGATTTGTTCAAGGTCATGCAGTCAGTCAAAGGCAGAATCCAGGTCTCATGCTACAGAATCTCTTCCCTTTGCCTTGTCTTGCTTATCATTTCCCATCTTTATATAAAAATCTGCAAGTCTTATAATTGGTATATTTTTCAAGTGAAAAAAAATGCAAAAAACAAAAACAAGGCATATGGTATTATTTCCTTGTAAACATATCCCGTGTTCCTTCTTACCTCATTTGGCACAAAAGATTTAGAAGGATAGACACCACTCTATTGCAGAGTGCCAGTCTGTTTTGGAAAGTCTCTATCTCCCAATCACACCTGGGTCTTCCAAAATCCAGAGAATTTGGTGATTAAGAATTCCTACTGAATTCCAAAGGAGTGCTGCAGTTGATGGGCTTGCCATTACATGCAAGAAACTCATAGGTGACCAGGATAAAATCATTTATAAAAAATACACTTTCTAGGAACCAGCAGATGACATAATGGTTACATCCCTGGTCTCTCACATGGTTGACTGTAGTTTGAGTCCTGGCCTGGTGGTTTAAAAGTCATGCCAGGCACATACACATACATGCCCAAGATCCTGAGAAGAGAAAGGATGAGAAGAGATTGTGGCATGGCCATCCCCACTGGGGGGTGATTTCTCACTTTCTGTTTCTCTGTCTCTCTGGTGAGCACATGCACCCTATAGCAAAATTCTTTCTGGGAACAGCAGATGGCGTAATGGCTATGTTGCTGGACTCCCACCTATTCGACCTTGATTTGAGTCCCGGGCCCAGTGGCTTAAACTCACACCAGGCGCATGTGCATGAGTGACCCAGATCTCAAGAGGAGAATGGAGGAGAAGGGATTGCAGCGTGGCCATTCCCCATGGGGGTGATTTCTCACTTTCTCTCTGTCTCTGTCTTTCTGGAGATCGCACGTGCCCTATAGCAAAAACCTCTCAAAAAAATCTCTTCAAAAAACAAAAAGGTATACATTCTGAGCTAATGTTTCCTACTGTTAAAGGAAGTAAAAGTTAGAAGCAAAGATTTATGAAATCTTTGCTAAGGCATTGACCCCATTGATTCCAATGTATGTAACACTTTACAGAATTGTGGAAGAAAAAGATTACAAAAAAAGGTTGGTCATAATCAAATACATGTAATTCTGCTTTAGTTTAACATTTGATGCCTTTATTTCAAAGGACACTGATGGTTAACTTCTTCTACCTTATGATTGCTTAGGTAAGAATTATTTAAATACAGTGTTTAATTCTAATAACTGTGCAGGTGGGAGGCCAGCAGATGGTGCAGTGGTTAAAGTACTGGACATGGCTGACTACAGTTCAAGTCCCAGATCTGGTGGCTTGCTTTCTCACCTTTCCCCTCTCTGTCTCCGGTGAGTGCACATGACCTATAGCAAATTTTTAAAAATAAAAATAAATAAATAAATATGTTTGCAGGTGGTACAATATAAAAAGCTGATGTTGTGGTAAAAAAATACTTCCTGGGGAAGAAGCTGTCCACGTCTTTAGAACAAACACACTTACACAGAACATCTCACTCTGTTTCTGGTACCTGGAATCATTTTGTTTATTTAATAAGAACACCAGTTTATAGTCGAGGACTTTATACACCATATGATCAGATCATTATAATATTCTTGGGACCAGCAGTTAGCGTAATGGCTATGTCACTGGACTCCCACGTTGTCGACCGCAGTCCGAGTCCCGGATCCGGTGGCTTAAACTCATGCTGGGTGCGTGTGCGTGCGTGCCCAAGATCCCGAGAGAATGGAGGAGAAAGGATTGCAGTGTGGCCATCCCCCCGGGGGGTGATTTCTTGCTTTCTGTCTCTCCTCTCTCTGTCTGTCTGGTGAGCGCACGTGCCCTATACTAAAAACCTCTCAAAAAAAAAAAAAAAAAAAAGAAAAAATATATATTCTTTAAAATGGAATATATACATGTCGTGTTTTGTAGAAGACCTTTTCATATAAATATAAATTCTTATTAATTGACCATTAGAAAGTGTAGGAGAAAATTCAGCAGCTGTGATTGTAAGGGTAGATGAGCTTACAATAAAGAGGGATTTGGACTGAATATGCAGGAGCTGAACTGATGATTTAAAATTTATCAGAACATGATAGGAGCCGTCATTAACCACTCTGAGCTATTAGTAATAAATAAACTCGAGTAATTTTTGTTCATGTTATGCTTCATCATGTTGCTCTAATTCCTGACAAATCCTCCTTGATTGTTTTGCTCTGCAAAGTGTTTTATTAATGTTCCTGTTAACATTCTCCACAAAGCTAGTACCAACCTAGGCTTATTAAAGAGATTACATTTCCACTTTTAGCTTTTTACAGAAACTTAATATTTGGATTCTAAGAAGATGCCTTTGCCTAAATTTGCAACATTGAAACCTTTATCTAATCTTTCACATGGAAAAATCAATCAGCTAAATTATATTCCTCTTTACAGGAAAAATGTATTATCAAATTCATGAGAACTCACTGTGTTATAAGAAACCATCTATCATTCTGTATCTCTCTGTATAGATATGTCATTTATAAGCAAACCAATATATAGTAGGCTATATACTTGAAAAATATTAGGTCGTCGGAAAAGACATCTTTTTCGGTGTTTTGCTATGCAAAAATGCATCATGACTTTTCTGATGACCTGATATTTAATATTTGAGTATATGCACATATCATGTATAATATGGTGGAATGAAAATGGTATTAGCATCAGGGTAAGAGATTTTGGTTCAAATCCTAACACTACCACTATCAAACTTTGTGAAATAAAGTTTATTTATGTATTTACTCATTTATATTATCATCATGATTTCAAGCATGGGATACTGTTTCTATTAAAATAATAGTAAAGCAAAAGAAAATAACAGTAACGTATATAAGGTAAAACAATACTAAGACATAGATTGTCTATAGGTTATAAAGTTGCAGAAAAAAATGCTGAACACAGTGTTTGAAGTAAGATAGATATTAAATAATCTTTACTTGCTTTTTTCTTCTCTCATACCAGTAGTATGTAGCTTACAAGTTTCCCATTGTTAATATTCAATAAATGTTTTATTACTTGATTTACTAATTAGTTAAATACACATGACTTGATCAATTTACATTAAATATGTTGTAAAGGCATTTTCCCAAAATACTGTGTTGTCAGAAAAGTCATGATGCATTTTTGCATAAAAACACAGAAAAAAATACTTCATGACTTTTCCAATGATCCAATAAATTTAGAAAATACATAATCTTAATATTTCTCTTGACATTTAGTCAATAATTATTTTGCATTATCAGGAACTGAATGAAGTAAAAAGACCACAGTCTGTATCTGTGAAGGGGCTTTAAAAAATCTTATGGAAAATGCATATTTATGAATAAACTATGTGCAAATTCCAAAACTAAACTCACACTTTATATCCATTTTTAAACATAAAATTTATCAATACTTATTTAAAACGTATAAACAAAAGTTTGCAAAAATCATAAGTATGCAACTGAACACATTTTCTCTATTTGAGCACTCACACAGTCAGGAAATATATTAAGAACAAAAACATCATCAGCATTTCAGAAGTCTTAAATAACTAATATGGCAACTAATATACCTTAAGAATAACTACCAGGCCAGCAGGTGGTTTGGTGGTTGAGGCACTGGATTCCCACCTAGCTGACCATGGTCTAAGTCCTGGACCTGGCAGCCTGCTGTCTCTCTCTCTGGTCAAATTAAAATAAATGAATAAATAAATTAAATTTAAAAGTAGTTTAGGTTTCATAACAAAAAAAAAAAAGAATAACTACTATCTGGTTTCTAACATTATAGATTAGCAATGCCTTTTTTTTGATATTTACTTCATTGGAATCACCGAACATTAACTTTGTGTGAAGTTTCTTTCACTCAACATTATATACATAAGATTCACTCATGTTACTGAAAGTAGTATTCAATCATGCATTCATTTGTTCTCATTGCTGTACATGGTATTACTTATAGAAATATACCACAATTTAACTATCTACTAAGCTGTTGAAGGGTATTTTGATTTTGGTTTGAGGCCATCATGCATAATGACTTTATTTCCATTTTTAAAAGTCCCCTTGTAGACCAATGGGTGGCATGGTGGTTAAGGTGATTGGATTCCCACATGGGTGACTGTGGTTTGGGTCCTGGACCCAGTAGTTTGAAAATCAAGCTGGGGCACATATGTATGCAGGCCCAAAATTCTGATAGGAGAATCGGGGAGAAGGGATTATGGTATGACCATCCCTCCTGGGGAATGCTTTCTCACTTTCCCTCTCCCTGTCTTTCTCTGTCCTTCTCCTCTCCAGGAGTGCACTATGGCAAAAACCTAAAAATGAATAAATAAATTTAAATAATCCCCTTGTGTATACATGTGTCTTTACACAGAGTCAAAGTTGCTTAACAATAGGGGTACGTTCTAAGAAATGCATGGTTAAGCTATTTTGTTGTGTGAACATCTTCTAATGCATTTACACATACCTAGGCTATAGGGTAGCCTATTAAAACTATGTGGAGCCACAGTCTTACGTGTGATCCAGCATTGACAGAAATACCCTTATGCAGCACATAACTACATATTCAATTTATATTACTTCTTGACACATACTCATATTTTGTAAATTAAACAAAAAAGAAACTTTCCTGAGAGTGAAAGAGTTATAAGCAAGAATGTTTATGGCAGCATTACTAATAACAAAACATTGAAAACAATCCACATAAGGCTACACAAACATAAAATCAAACAGAAAAAACAGTGTAAGAATTATTAACAAGGAAAAGAAACAACTTTTTCAAAATATGCAGAGGATACAATCTACTTCATGTTACATTTTTGTTAATAGTAAAAATATATACATATAGAAAATATCTAACCATGGACAATTGCATGGTTCAAGTCCCAGATGAAGCAGCTTGCAAACCACACTGGAGATGTGTGCATACATGCCTTCAATCCTGAAAGAGAGATTGATGGAGAGGGACTGCCATGTGACCATCCTCCATGAGGGGGAGGGAGGGTGTTTTCTCATTTTCTCTCCCTCTCTCTCTGTCTCTCTCAGGTGAGCATGTACACACTCTAACAAACTAAAAAGAAAAAGAAAAATTAGAAGAAAGTTAACTGAAAATTCTCTAAAGTGATTATGGGGGACTTTCTCTTCCTATTTTACCTATTTCTCTCTATATATAACTTTTCTTGTTTTCGTTTTTATTGTAGTGTGTGTGCACTTACTGGAGGGAGGCAGAGGAAAAGAGAGACGGAAAATGAGAAATCTGCCCCCAGCAGGGATGGCCACACAATAATCTCACCTCTTCATTCTCCTCTTAGGATTTTGGGCATGCGTGCACATGTACCTGTAAGTTTTCAAGCTACAGGGTCCGAGACTCAGCTGCTCAGCTGGCCATGCAGGATCCAACCTCCTTAACCCCCATGCCACCAGCTCGTACCTATTTATTTCTCTAATGCTCTAATTTTGTAATACAATGTGTATTACAGTATTGTTAATATCCTACAAAAAAATGTTTTCTGACTAAAAATAAATATGTTGAGAGCTTGTCTATTAAGACAAACAATGAAAATAACTTAATATTTTATAACTTACACATCTGTTTTCTCAGCTGACAAACATCAAATCCGCTTTTTTAGAACTGTGGAAATAATCTGAAATAATGCAAGAGAGATACACAGCAATGTAATGTGGTATCTCATAACTGGCACACTGAAGATGGATTCCCTTTGAACTATTGATAAGATTATCTCCCTCACCACTAATTCAAGGTGGAAGATAGTGCAGTAAATGACTCTTACAGAGATAAAACTGCCTTCCTTAGCAGTCACGCTTAACTCCTTCAAAGACCAGCTATTGTCATCAGTCAGTATTGCAAAATAAATAAGGAATGTTCAAAAAGAGAAGCTCATTTGCCTTGCTGCTGAAAAACCTAAAGAATATCCCATGTAACAGGTATTGTATTCTTTCTTATTTTTACTCAAATGTGTGATTATCTATTTGTAAGCATCTCTAAATCTTCCTGTCGACAGGATACCATACTGAACAAAGCAGTCTGAGCCATGTCCTAACGTCGGTATCAGAGCTAGATACAGGCATAGCTATGCCGTCAAGGACCGTGCAAAAGTACTTTGCACATCTACAACGAGTGCTGTTCTTTTCCAGTTTTTAGCATCGAGAATGAAAAACTAAGACAGTGATGGTCGTTTCCTTACCAGCTTTCGGCAGATAGAGGCAGCGATAACCTAACAAATAAGACCACATTAGTTGTACTAATATTTGCTGCCCTTCACCCAAGGAAATTTCCATAATTATTATCACATATTTACAACACCAAATGAAGTTCAGGATTTGCATTGTGTTTTAAAATGCACACTGATTGTGATTTGATTAGTCATTAGCATACCAAATATGGAAAATCTGGGCTTTGAAAAGGTTGGAAGTTAGATGTCACTGTCCTCCAAATGGATCATTTGTATCTTTTATTAATAAAAAGCACTTGTGCTGGTCTCCAATGTGTGCATGTCTCATAATGGCCTGTCAGTGACCATCTAAGGTAGAGACAATATGATGTTTCATGTTCTGTTTCAATGCGCAGAGCTAAAACTTTTAGATGTGCCAGAATTTTTCTATCCTTCAAGTAAATCTCAATTATGATGAGAAAATCAATGACTTTATTAATAGGAGACTAAAATTTGAAGTGTCTTTGAAACTTAGTAATATTTGGAGCTGCAATTTCTTATAATATAAATTTTAAGAAAATGGTAGGTATGTTTTTAAAAAGATGTTAAGAAAATGTCAAGAACATGGAGGTCAGCAGGTGGCATGGTGGTTAAGGTGCTGAACTTCCACATGGTCAACTACAGTTTGAGTCCCAGACCCAGTGGCTTGAAAATCACACTGGGTACGTGTATGTGCATGACTAGACTCCCTAGAGGAGAATGGAAAAGAGATTGTGCGTGGCCATCCCTTTCCCCTTCAGGGGTGAATTTATACATTCTCTCTCTCTCTCTCTCTCTCTCTCTCTCTCTCTCTCTCTCTCTCATGCACATGCCCTATGGCAGAAACCTAAAAAGAAAACAAATCAAGAATAAATTAAAATATGGTAGGTAATTAAGATAAAAATAAAAGATTTTTTAATTCAATTTAATAGAACAGATCATTTTTGAGTGTTGAAGATGTGTCATCCACACTGGAAATCACCAAAGAAAGAGAAAGAATCCTTGACTTCAGGGCCTTACTATTCAGTAGTAAGCAGGTCAGCTTGAGGATCAGCAGGACCGCAGCCATTTAAAAACTGAGAAAGGCCTCTAATGAGAGCAATCTGACCAAGTGCTGAGTCACAGGGAGATCTGCTTGAGGAATGGTCAAAAGAGAAACCAGGAATGGGTATTTGATGTAAAACAGGAGTCGGAATAATGACTCAGGGGAAAACAATTGACTATGACTGTCATGAGGAATGATTTGCATGTGCTTGTATCCTGGACCTATGAGTACTGAAAATATGTTGAGTTTTTGAGACAGTTTCATGGTGCTTGCTGTTTCCCTACGACCAGTTACAGAAGTCAACTCTCTTCTCCAACCTCTGCCTTTCATTTCATTGATTACGAAAGGAGGCAGCCAGAAACAGCTGCTCATCAATAACAAGAGGGAGACGCTGTGCAGAAGCACTGATCATACATATACACAATGTCTTGAGCACTTTTAATTTTAAGTGGAGTACTATTCTGCCTCTACTAAAATATTAAAACTAATATTCCTTTGACTGTTTCTTCTCTTTTATTTCTTCTCTCTTTCTTTTTCTGTAAGGTACATACATTCACCAGAGAGAGGCACAGAGAGGGAACGTGAGAAAGCATCTCACAGGGGGGATGGCCATGTCACTGTCCCTTCTCCTCCATTCTCCTCTTGGAATTTTGGACATGCACCCGGTGTGTTTCTCAGTCTTCCTGGTCTGGGATTCAAACTGTGCAGTTGACCCTGGGGGATGCAGCAGCCTTAACCACCACACCCCTGGCTAGCCTGAATTGAATATTTCCTTTTTTAATTGACATATAGTTCCATGTTTGTGGGGATGCCATTCAATTTTTTTCATAAAAGATTACCATATGTAATGACTGAATTGGAGTAGTTAGTAAACCTATCCTGTCAACCATTTGCCATTACTCTGTGTTGAGAACATTCAAAATCTTCCTTTTAGTTACTCTCAGGCAAGTTGATTCCATTTTTAAAATACAAATAAAAACAATGAAAAAATTTCAACATGTTTATTATGTGTTAGGCACCATTCAAGGCACGCCAAGCATTATTTTCTTTAACCTGTCCACAAACAAGTCTATGAGGTTATGTGCTCTTATCACAGAAGAGGAAACTGAGATCTGGAGATGTTACTCAACCTAGAAAATGAAATGATTTATCTGGTTCAAAAATTCTGGTCAATACAGAAACCCACGAAGTTATAGACAGTACGTACAACACAAGACAAGAAATGATACATTCCACAAGAGAATTCAAGCATAGGTCGTAAGTGCCAAAACGAAGGCCGCTTTATCTGCTGCCTTCACTGGTTTATGCCAACTGTATCTTGTAAATAAAAGATACTCCATAAATATGTGTGGAGCTGAATTAAATCTCGGGGGAAAAGTTTGCATCCACTGGATTCAGAGAGGAGGGTGGAAATTGAGCAATGATTCAGAAAAAAACTATCTCAAGTCAGTATCGAAACCTCACCGGTATCGTAACTGTTGTTAAGATCTTCCTGGATAAATCTTTCCTATCTTGCAGCCTATCTAACTGCAACGTGACCATTCAGGCCCTCTTTGAGCACTCTCCCTGTTAAGGGTATCTCCAAAATGACTTTCTGAATACAGTAATATTTATACATCAGCATGGTTAGATGCAGAGATAGAGCTTGCCTATATATGAGAAACTATAAAATTTCAGTGTTCATGAACTTGGAGGGTTATATGGTTATGCTTGTGGCTGGTAGAAATTAAATTACTGGAGTCGAGAAGGTTGAAGAACTGTGAAGTGATTGAATTATGCCATATAGCCATAAACCTTGCAGCAGACAAGGCGGAGAGTGAAAATGTAGACCAGGTGCTGAAATCACTGAGGAAAGAGGAAGAATGTCTGTGCAGCTCAGTAAAAGGGGGTATTACAGCACAGAAAGCAAACCCTGTCAATGTGAACTGAAGAAAAGAGGCTGAGATGAGTGTCTTTGGGCCACTTGCAGGGAGCAAGGAATGTGCAAAATGCTTTCTGTCACTGTAGATTCCGGCGGAGCACGTTATGTAGACAGATATAATCTGTTTTGAAGGAAGGCAAAAACTGAAAGGCATATTCAATGGAAAATTTGAGAATAAATTCTTTCAGCCTGTATTTACTGATTAAATGTCCACAGGATTCCAGTCTCCTTTCTAGGCGCTATGGATGTACAAATGTTAATATTCTTAAAATAACAACACAAAGCAAACAATTAAGAGGCAAATTAGGGGCATGTACAAATCACGTGGTTTCCGGGACTGAGATTGTTGTGATCCTGTAAAGAGGCAAGGACCAGGAAGGGCCAATCATCAGAAGCAGAGAGAAAACACGTGGTTCGGGAAGTACCAGGCTATGGGGTGGACATGTTGCAATATACAGTATAGAATTTAAAAGATTATAAAGACAAAAATCACCATAAGTAATGATTAGACAGCTTAATTTTGATATTTGAATTGCTACTAAATATCATTATAGAAGTATTACTAGCAAATACCTAGAAAAGCACAGATGCTCAACCATAACTTAATAGAGTTTTATGAAAGTTAATCACCCCAGAAAATTTTAATTTCTCTGTGTCAGTGATGGCTAAGGACGAGCAATAAATATATCTATGTTTTTAGTAAGGGCTATAATGTCTCATGAAGAAATTTAGAATATTCTGTAAGGTCACTGTGTAGCTAGTGGGAAGGTTCTATCACAGGGTGACGATCAATGATTATGTGACAGACCAGGCTCACATATTGAGAGTTATCCCATTGGGATCAGTCTTAAGGCCCAGTATTTTTATACACTTTATCAATGGTTGGAAGATAATCTCATCCGTTAGTGTAATGGGAACAGTATCTGTTCTAATCTTGGAAGGCTGCCAACTTTACAAAGCATAGACAGAATTCGAGTGTCCCTGAGTAATTGGAAACGGCCCTTCAAAAGTGTGACTTAAACTATAGGGACAGACTCTATATAAGGGCTGAACACCATCCATGTGAGTATAACCAGTAAGACATTAGCATAGCCACAGACAACAACAAAAAAATAAATCCCTTATTAACTACTGTGAATTAGAAGTCCAGTTATTATAGTACCATGAAACCTGACATGTCCTGATTGAAACATTGCTTCTTTTATTTATTTATTCAATTTTGAAAAAGGAATAACACATAGAGATACTGAACAAATGTTAATTGATAGAATGTGAAATTTAATATCAGGGTTTTTTTGGGGGGGTTTGGAATTTTAATTTGCTATAGTGTGTGCTACTGGAGAGATAGGGAGAGAGAGAGTAAGAAAGCACCACCCAGGGGGGATAGCCACACCACAATCCCATCTCCTCCATTCTCCTCCCAGGATTTCGGCCCACTCACATGCACTCAGGCTGTTTTTCAAGTCTCTGGTTCCAGGACTCAAACCATGCTATGTGGGATTCATTTGCTTTAACCACCATACCACCAGCTGGTCCCAATATCAGGTGTTTTTTTATTCTAAATAAGTTTTTTCATCCCCTTGCTTCATGTTTTGCAAGTGGTAAGTATTCAAGCAGTATTCATTAAATGAGTTTATGATTTGAAGAAAGAAACTTAACAAGCAATGGATAATCATTGAAGAAAAATGTATTCATTTATATTCACTTTTACATTTAAGAGGTTTCTATTTGTGCTTATACTATTTTCCAGATATGAAGTAGGCACTGGAATTACAGTAATGAATGAGTCATGGAGGCTTCTCAGAGGAGCAAATAGCCTAGCTAAATAAAAAAGAAATCCATAAATTCTATGATATGTGACAAATACTATAAGAGATACATGGCATTATGAAACAACAGAGAATGAGAAAGTAAATTGGGACAGGATGATGATCTCTGCTAAAATATGAAAAATTAATGTTTGACTGAAGTTTCTAGGGCAAGTTCATCTTAGCTATATTATATATGTGTCTGAGCGTGTGTGCATCTGTGTGGGCACTTAGGGGAAGAGGAGACTTTTTTTTTTTGGCAGAGGAAACAGAATTGACACCAATTCGTAAAGGATTTTGCAAGATCAGTTGACAATCCCCTCTCTCCTTCAGAAAGGAAGCACTAAAAACAAATTGGCATAAATTAAATTTAAGTTAGGCATCAGGCTTTCTCAGTGCTTGAACATTAAGTTGGTGTGTTCAAACAATATTGATGTCGATTTCTGAAGGTAACTTAAAAAGAAATTAAAATACATATCTTGGGGACAGATGGTGATACAGTGGTAATGCAACTGGACCCACATGGGAAAGGTCGGGGTTCACATGCCAGGACCTCCGTGAATACACCAGGTATGTACACACTGGCCTGGGTTCTGAGTCATCTAATATCAGGAGGGGATAGTGGCCTAGAGATTTCTGAATGTACTTGTTTCTCTCTCTTTCTATCTCTACCTCAAAATAAATAAATAAATAAACTTTAAAAAATAAACATTCAAAACCTAGCTTTGCTTTTCCTTAGTATAGAAACAAGGGTTTAGGACCTAGAATTCAGATTTCTTTTGCTTTGGAATGAAATGTGTTATTTGTATTACATAAGAGCAAATGTGTTTATTGAACACTGATGTTACATCTGGCATGAGTACTTACTTTTTTTTTTTTTTTCTTTTTTTGGGAGAGGTTTTAGCTATAGGGCATGTGCGCTCGCCAGACAGACAGAGACAGACAGAGAGACAGAAAGCGAGAAATCACCCCCCAGAGGGGATGGCCATGCCGCAGTCCCTTCTCCTCCATTCTCCTCTTGGGATCTTGGGCACGCATGCACACACGCCCGGCGTGAGTTTTAAGCCACTGGATCCCGGACGCGAACTGCGGTTGACTACGTGGGAGTCCAGCGACATAGCCATTACACTAACTGCTGGTCCCACGAGTACTTACTTTTACACACAGGGTACTTACTTTAGTTTCCTAATATCACCAATGTTTTCATCACACCATGGGCTATTTCTTTCTCGCAGGATGCACTGTCTCATGCAGGTTACGTTGGGACTTTACTCACTGTATTTATTTGAAGATCCAGGATGAAAGAAAGTTTCAAGGTCATCACTAAGAAGACAACATTGCAGTTATGCTCTGAGTCACACTTCACACATCACTGCTGCTCACATTTAGAAACAAGTCCCCAGGCCAAATCAATTTTCAAAATAAATAAATAAATAAAGGAAAAAAAAAAGAAAGAAAGCATAATACAACCATGTGTCAGAAGGTAATAAAACTAGAAATATTTTGTAAACACAAAATGAGAACTCAGATTGCTTAATTGTTGATTTAAGAACATAACTAAAATTAATCTGGATAAAATAGAGAGGCAAGGCATTTATGGGATAAAGAAATGGGTTTTTATCTGTTGAAGATAATTGTATTCTCAACTGGATTGGCGAGAAATGTATACATGTTGGAATATTCACTTTGCAAGCTAAGTGATATATGTGATTGAATGTTAAAGGAAATTGAAATTAAAATATAAAAAAAAATTTTCAAAAGCCAGGATATAATGCTTGACTGAATGATAATATGATTCAAAATTTTAATATTTCTTTATAGGTTTTTTTCCTTTGAGTACGTGCGCTTGCCGGAGAGAAACAGAGACAAACATAGTGAGAGGGAAAGTGGAAAATCACCTCCCAGGGGGTATGGCAACACTGCAATCCCTTCTCCTCCACTATTCTCCGGGGATCTTGGGCATGTATGTACATGTGCCCAGCATGATTTTCAAGCACCAGTTCCAGGGCTTGAACTGCTGTTGGCCATGTGGGAGTCCAGTGACATAACTGTTACGCCATCTGCTGGACCCCAAATATTTTCATAATCATCATTTTGCATATTCTTTTTTTCGCTAAAGAACACAGAAAAACCTGATGTTTTTCTGAACAATAATTTTATTTTTTCAAAATTATACATTAACAAATTGCAAGTTTTTTTATCTGGCAAAGTAAAGTTATAAAAAGCAACACAATATATAAAATACAATTTAATTCAATATGTAATACAGTTTAATACAGGACCAATGTTTATGGATTCCAGAAGTCATGGTGTGATTAGTTTATTTAGATCAATTAATGAGGGAAGTTGATGCCAAACTGAGGAGAAAGACAAATAATGAGGGCAGGTAGTGAGAGAGGGAGAGATGGGTAGTAGAAGGGAAAGTGTGTTCTTTCTGAGGTCAGAACCCAAGGAAATGGAAAAAAGGAGGTCAAGGAGAGAGAAGGGAACAAAAAGGAAGAGGACAGAGAATGAATGGATCCTCTGAATGGCCTACCTTTCTTTTTGACATGGTTTTCTTTTTCATGAATAAGACTGAGTGAGACAGGCAGCTACCTTCTCTGAAGCTGAAGAGTTGGAACGACTGGGTCACTGCCAGATGATGAGATTTCTCCTATCATAGCTCTGTTAAGGTTACCTCATGTCATAGTACACATTACTTCATTGGAATAGACGAGAAAGGAATTGTAACTGATTCTGAAATAGAAAAGGCTCTATTTCATTACATTATTAACAGATAAATAATTCAACATTAGACCGGCAAGTAACAAAATGGTTTGCCGTTAGCACGCCCATCTATCTGTTCCTGACTCTTGTCACAAAGATTTTGAGTTCAATGAAATCAAATGCTCAATGATGAATGCTTAAGTAGATTTATCAGCAGCAGCAGCATTATTATAAATAAATTTGTAAAATACATCTAATGATTGAATAAAAATGTCAAGGTGTTTGGGCTGACTTGGCCACTGCTCAAATAATGCTGGATCCATATGGAAGATCATGGTTTGGTTCCCCAGTCAACTGGGTATGTCAGGTACCCATGCCTATGATTCTGACCAACTGGGAGTGCGGGAAGGGGACTGGAGATCAGAGCCCAAGACGTAAGGAGGGTGCTTGTCTTTCTCACACTCGATCACTCTCATAAAAGAAAGAAAGAAACTTCAAAAGAATATTTAATACAAATATTTTCAAAGTTTATTATAACATACTATATGCCAACTAGCAATAAAGATTATTCATATATGTTTTAATATGCAAGTATATTTTAAGATGTCTAGTTTATCACATTTATCCACATTTATGTGTGTATAGATATTCCTTGGAAAATCATACAAACTCTGCTGCTGGGCTGCAGGCAGTGGGGTGCTACTGTGCAATACTGGGGCCTTATGGAAAGGTCCTGGGTTCAGTTCATGAGTTAAACTGAACTTGTGATGTGCCAGTGATCTTGTCTAGCTGGAAGACTGGGAGAGGGGACTGCTGAGGTTTCTTGTCTCTCTGTCTCTCTTTTATGAAAGAAAGACATAAACATGGTAAAAGCAGGTGGCATAATGGCTATGTCACTGGACTCCCATGTAGTTGACCACTGTTTGAGTCCCAGACCTGGTGGCTTAAACTCATGCCGGGTGCGTGCACATGCGTGCCCAAAATCCTGAGAGGAGAATGGAGGAGACAGGAGACAGGGTGGTGGCGTGGCCATCCACCCTGAGGGGTGATTTCTTGCTTTCTGTCTCTCTGTCTCTGTCTTTCTGGAGAGGGCATGCACCCTATAGCAAAAACCTCTCCAAAAAAAAAAAAAGACATAAACAGATTTAAAAAAAAAAAAAACATACAAAAATTTTATAAGCACACATATTTTTCTGAATTTTAACATATTTCCAATACTAAAGAAAACAGAATCCCTGGAATGTTTTTCAAAATTAGGACAAAAATCACCTTTTGTAACATATATTGCTGTGAATGACCTGATTTAGGAATATATGAGTGCCATTATTTCCAACACCAAACAGTGTTTTAAGAGATAGCAGCAACTAAATAAAATTATCACACAATATTCCACAAAAGATCCACCCACATCCCCTTAAATTGTTTGTCATGTGGCTATACTTTCTCTCTAAGGCTCTCTTGACTTTACCCAAAGGAATTAAAATGTGTGTAGGAGTTTGGCAAATGCAATATATGATTTCCCTGGATTCAGTCTTCTTCATCAACAGTAAACTAAAGACTTAGACAAATATTCTGCCAAATGTATTTTTAACAGTTACTGTTTTATGCAAATAAAAAATCTCATAAAGGTATGTAGCTTTTAACAAATCACATATAGTTACAACTATAATAAGCTATCTTTTAAAAATAATATAATGATATGAAATTAGTATTGTTCTAGGTAGTTCAAACATACTTTAGTCATGTTTATGGAGGATTAACTGTTCTAGTCTCAAGGATGACCATGGCCAGAGTGTCTGCATATTCACCCAAGGAGAGGCTGCCACTCTAGGTTTATATGGGAGCTTTCTCCTTCACATACGTAACTTCCTCTTACTTTGAAAATGCAAATAGATACATTTGTGTACATATCCATGTCTCCAGGCCCATGAAATGCTATTCTAAAAACGAAGCTAGTTTTTCATAGCTGCAATTCTGAGTAATTGGTAAAATCACCCTGACAGAAAATCCCTTTGCCTATGTACATCAGCAATTATATACATGGTGACTTGGCCCAAGAAATAAAAATTCAGAAGGCTAAAAGACTAAGCCTTGAATCCTGCCTTTAGTAACTAAAATTATAATTCGATATCTACCACAGATTTTCCTTGTGACCTACACCAAATAGGTGAATTGTTCTATGTCTCAATTTCCTTTTTTGTGAAATGTAGAATGAAAATAAAGCCAGTCCCATTGGGCAGAGCTGTTGTTGGGTTTGCATGATGAGACACATGCTGAGTGAATCCTCATTATGCATATTATGGCCGGATTGTGCTCATCTTATGGGAAAAAATCCTATCCCATATGCAGATACATACAGTATCAGAACTCATGTATAAAAGGAAGGTCAAAAACATTTTAATTGTTATTTTTTTTAAGAATGATCAAGTACTAAAATGATCTAAAGTACAGCTTGTAATATTCTGCATTTCACAGATGATGCTATTCTTATCAAATAACATAGAATATTAATTTGACTTTAACTTACAATAAAATTGGGCTAAAATCACCCATTCTTCATTTCTATTATTTATTGCAATGCTTGCCATATGAGTGCATTGATTTTTGTGCCAATCTCTGTTCCTGTCACAATGTTAGTCATGCAAATTAGCTTTTCTAAATGCAGTACCCTCAGTATACTTTACAAAATATATTGGCATGTCATTACGATTTGACCTTTATGTCTTCTGAGTAACTGGGCCATTTCAGAGCTGAAAGCCATATTCTGCACTTCATCTTTCCCATTCATTTTCAACTTTTATTGAGCTCTTCACAAATGGAGGCATGCATTTTGTATAAAACTTTCTTCGAATGTTATCATTGAAATAGATAGTTCAAATACAGACTTTACACTCTTGAAGCACAGCTGAAACACCTTTTAGGGTGTAGTTAAACTACAGACATTTATTTTGAAGAAGAAATGAGTGAAAGAAAAAATGTACTATGAGTTCAATAAATACATAGGAGAACATCTGAAAGATAAAAATAACTTTTTATTTGCTACCAATTCAGAGATATTAATGTAGATTTTACTTAATTTTTTTAAGAAATTCAATGTCTATGGTCATGGAGCAATGTGGAAAATAAAGAATTTATGTTTGCAAATCATTAGGGTATAATCTGGTTGATCATGCTCACTCTAGATTAATAACTAGCTTGGAAGTACCCACCTACAATTCTTAATTTATTCCAGGAAGTACAGTGTTTCTACCACCTGGTCCTTCATTCACTTAAACATATTCATTAAGCATATTTATTCACAGAGCTTTGCTTATTGGCTTACCTTAAACATAATTTGTGTTTTTAGAATCACTATACTTTAAACACAAGAGGATTTTGTTAATGCTATTGCGGTTTTAGATTTTTTTTGTGAAATGTACAGATGATAATCTTTTCATTGCACTACACAAAACTTTAACACAGAAGATATTTGGAAGAAGAAGTACTTTATTAATAATATTCCATTAACTGTTCTTTCTAGTTTTCCACATTTTCTGGAAATTCTTTGACCCCTCTCTAACATCAAACTTGGTTATGCTCAAGAATACACATTGAACAATCATAATTAGGAGAAAAAAAAATCAAAACCAGAACGGTGCTTAAGGAAGGAAAACCTTACAAAAATTTTAAAAATATTCAAGAGTAGAAATTTAAATTAGAAGCATTAGTGAAATAAAACTAATTTTTATGGATGAATAATATAGACTGTTGATATCACCTAATAGCCCATATTAATTTATTTTAACTCATGTACTTATTTATAAACTTTCTTTTGAAAAGTTGTTTAAAATAGTTTACAACGTCTGAGTATCTGCTAAGACAGCTGGCCAGGGAAGATCTAACTCCATGAATTTTTTTGTGTGTCAATTCATTCTCATGTCCTTTGAGTTGATACTCATAATGATCCAACTTCTAAAGAAGTATCTAAATAGAAGAGTCTAATAAACAAGATGTAGGACATGAATGGTCCATTAGAGTCTAATGCTAGTTGCCTCAAAGACCAGTGATATAAATGAGAATGTGTTGCAGGCAAGTTATTGCTTGTACTCATCAGAGTCCTCTGAATAAAGAAGAATGCAAGCACTTTAGCTGTACAATAAGGAAGAAGAGGCAGTGAGAAAGAAAGAAGAGGGAGAGAGAGAGGTAAAGAGTGAGAATAACACTGATTAAACTGGTGTTCAGGTTTATATGGATACCATTTTTTATTACCTTTTACTTGATATCATACTTAGTCAACCTCAGTCCATAATGAAAATTGGAGCTCTTCAAGTTTCCTACAGAATAACCCCCAACATCTGTGTTGTTTTCTTATACCGCTGGAAAGCTTCCTAGGAAGTTCAAATGACTTCAACTGGACTGGAGAGAAATGCACACATGTTGGAATATTCACTTTGCAAGTTAAGTAACACGTGATTGAATATTTAAAAGAAATTGGAATAAAAATTATTCTATTATGTTTATTTTTAAACTGGGGAAATGAAGTAGCTTATGTATTCACATGAGTGTGTTAAAAATTGGATTCAGTCAATAGTAATAGAGATGAGTATTAATAGTAGCTTTGGCATATAGATGTAACTCTCTCTCTCTAGGTAAGATTCGCTTTCTCTCTGTTACATACACACACACACACACACACACACACACACACACAAAGTGAAGTGTTAATCAGGCTGAGACTGGATTGGAGAATCCTGAGAAACATTTGAGTTAGTTCTAGGTATTACTCCTCAAATTATAAGGTGGCTGCTAATGCACGAGCCATATGTTCAGGATGAAAGAGTTAATTCAGTGGTCATGAGTTGCTTAGACCTTGCACATCCCTAATACTGGGTCTGCCACTGTAAGGGATTGGCCATTGGCCACTCTTAGGAATTCAGCTCTTTGAATGTTCTCACTGATGAGTGTTTTGCAGGCTTAGGGTGTTTAACCATGCTATGCCAGTTTTACCAGATAAATTGTGCAAACTAAATGATTCATGAACTCCTGATTTCATCTGCGTAGCAGGACTGTGGAAAGTTGTGCAGGTACGGTATGCCTATATGACCAATTCCCACAAAGATTCTGAATTATCAGGCACAGGAGAAAAACACTTCTCACATACTTTTATTCGTTGCTGATAAAGAAATTTAAAATATCATATGCAGCCTCGTTGGAAGAGAAATCCTGAAATCTTGAATTAGTTTCCTTCAGACTTTGTCCCACATAAGTTTTTCCTTTGCCAATTTTGCATTATATATAATTTTGCTGTAAAAACAAAACAAAACAAAGCAAAACCCTAACAATGAGAGTAAGACCTTTTGAGCCCTCCAAGTCCTTTTAACAAAACAAAGAATCTGAGGATGGTTTAGGACCTACAATACACTATCATACTCATTAGAAGCACTAGAAAAGAAGATGCATAGGGAGGAGAGGGGAAGCATGTTACCTTGAATTCTCACACATCTGTGTAAATCTCAATTTTATTGCTATCTTTTTTATAATTGCCAGAGCACATGTGCTCTCCAGAGAAAGACAGAAAGAGAGAGAAAGAGAGAGAGAGAACCCCCCAATGGGACATGGTCATGCCATAATCCCTTCTCCATGTTTCCATCCTATCAGGATTTTGAGCACACACACACACACCCAGTATGTTTTTCAAGCACCCAGTTTGGAAGACAAACCACAGTTAGTCATGAGTTACCTAGTTCCCTTAACCACTAGGCTATGGGGCTAACCCTGTTTTCCTTTCTTTATCTTCATTTGAGCACAATACCCAGGGTTCCATTGGTAAGAAAAGGAGAATAAATATAGGTTAGGGAGTCTGTTCCATTTTTGACCACTCAAATATCCATGCACACATCTTTTTTTTTTCATGTGAAGGAATTACAAACTTTTCTCAAAGGAAACCACTCCCAAGATCTTATGTAGTTTCTGCATAGAGATCAAGGCCCAGAATCTCTGAGCTACATGCATGTATGTGCACATCATGTCTGTGTGTGACTCCTGAGACCTGTAAATTAAAGTATTTTAGGAGAATTAGAAACACATAGTAGTCAGATGCCACCGAATGAGAATAGCCTGGAGGCCTGGTTCTGGCTGTGGAGTATGTTTCTTGATTAGCCAATCAAGAAAAGCCCCTGATTCATCTCTTGATATGTTATCCCCTCTTTTGAGGCCCTGGCTCTGAACTCTAGGAGACTTTTCCTTGTCTAATAGCTCCTGTTTATATCTGAAGTAACCACTACACACTGTGTCCTGCTTGGGGGCTGTCTATCACATCCAGACCACTTCCTACTGCTGCAATTCTAAAGGTCCAGATATTCCTTTGGAAATTAAACTGTCATACCTCATTGAGACAAGGAGACAAGGTGTCCCCCCCCCACCCAATAAACTTACTAAGTTTCTGGTCTGTTTGTTTTTAATCATCATGGTGAGTGACTTAAGGGATATTTTTCTCAGTGTGTATTTCATCCATTACTTATGAAGCTGGTACATCAAAGAAATTCAGAATATTGTTTATCCCTGCCCTTCACTAAATTACAATCCATGTGATGAGATGATACATCAAAAAACTGAAGTAGTCCAAAAATGAAAATCAAGCCAGCTGGTGGTGTGGTGATTATGGCAGCTGGATGCACATAGTCAACTGTGCAGTTTGTTTCCTGGATCCAGTGGCTTGAAAAACAGACTAGGCATATGTGTATATATGCCCAAAATCCATTTCAAGAAGAGAATGAAGATTGTGATGTGGCCAACAACCCCACCCACCTCCCCAGGAAGTACTTTCTCACTTCCTCTCCCTCTCTCTTTCTCTCTCGCCATCTCTCCCTTTGTCCCTGGTGAGTACACATACCCTATAGCAAATTAAAATTAAAAAGAAGGCAACTTATTTTATACAGCAAAAGGAGATAAGGTTATTACAGGAAATATGGAGAGTCCCTGCTGGAGTAATCCTGAAAGTCTATGTGAAGTAGATGAATTTTAAGAGTTAGTCTTGTGAAGACAACACATTTAAATTGTTGGGAGCCAGCAGGTGGCATGGTGGTTGAGGTGCTGGACTCTCACATGGTGGACCACAGTTTGAGTTCTGGACCTGGAAGCTTGACGACATGCTGGGTACTTGTGTGTGCATGCTAAAAATCCTGATAGGAGAATGGAGGAGAAGAGATTGTGGTGTGGCCATCCCCTCTGGGGGATGATTTCTCACTTTCTTTTGCTTTGTCTCTCTGGCAAGCACATATGCCCTATAGCAAAAATCTCTCTAAATATAAAATAAAATAGAATAAAATAATAAAATAAAATAAAATAAAACAAATTGAAGTGTGGGGATGATTCTATAACTTAGTCTTAAAGGATCAGATACCACATGGCCAATTACAGTTCAAATCTATCCATAGTGGCTTGAAAAATATTCTGCATGTCTAAAATCCTCACAGGATAGAGAAATAAAGGAGAAGGGACTGTGGCATGATCACTCTTTATAGGGAATATTTTCTCTCCCCCCCCCAGGAGTACAGGCCCCCTCTGGCAATTAAATATACAATGAAATAAAATAACTAGAGGGAAAGGAAAAGGTCTGCCAAACATACATAACAACACTAGCATAGGATTGTCCAGATAATGAATACAAAGTATTTTAAAATAAAGGAAAAATAAACCAACACCTATAGGGACCAATAGATTATTCTTAAATATACCTGTTTAGTGAATGAAAATTTAAATGGTAACTCTTAGGGTATACTCCACCACAGATGAATATTGGCTACTTTTGAACTAATGTTCAAATGAGAGAAAGAGTTCTTGAGTATCTCTGGGACACTGAGCAGGATAGTATGAGTGGGAAAGGTGCCAAGGTGCTGGACATCACATTAGTAATGAAGAAGAGACGTGACCAGTTGGAATCCCTAGATGTGTGATAAGGTCTCATGGCACATGACCCTGAATTTAAAGCCAGTCTTTTCTATCAACAGTACCAGCTAATATTAAGTTCTTGAAAAGTTTGAATGACATTTCTGAAAGTATTGCAGTTAGATTACATCACTTCCACATTAGTTTTTCCTAGAATTTCTTTTTATCTACCTTTTCTTTTACCGACTCTTCCTCTTCCTACTAGGCCCTGGCCTTCCTCTCCCCTCCCCTCTATATCCCTAGAGACCAATTTGGCATATTCTTTTTATCCAAGTGTAGTTTTCAACCTAAATAAGTTCCTCTTTCATTACTGATCTGTGTGTTTTACTGATCTTCCTTTAGCAAGTTTAAGTATAATAGAAGGATATTTATTAGATAGTCTTAAGAACTGGTAGAATCACTAAGAATGACAGCCACATAAGGAGTTAGGGAAAAGTTTAAACATACTGAAATCGCTTCTAATGAATGCCTCAAAATTGCTTTCTACGGTACTAAGTGCATAGGATGAGTACATGCTAGGGAGCATATATTTACCTTCCACTAAAGTAGAACATGAGGCATCATCAGTCATTGAACTTCCACCACCATGCTTTCCAAGAAACCAACATGTCTTACATACGACTTGTTTCCTCTCATTGTTCACTTCATCCTCCTGAGCACAGTGGTTGCACCTACTCAGAACTGTAGTAATATGAAAATCCACCTGTAACCAAGTCCTGGTATTAAGTTATTTATGTATGCATGGATTCATGCCTGTATCTATTAATCATTTGTTCATTTATTTCTGTTTTACCAAATTTTTAATTGTAGAAAGTTTTACTGGAAAGCCGTTGAAGTGATTTTTTTTTCCCCATAGCGTATGTATTCTGGAAGATCAGTACAGTTGGTTTGCCTTCAATTCCACTAGAACAGAGCACAGGACATCAATCATTGAACCTCTGTCCCCACGTTTTCAAAAGGAGCTAACATCTCTCATTTTACAGTACTCGTTTTCTCTCTCATTGTTCACGTCTTCATTACTGGACCTGTTCAGAGCATGGACATTTCCAAAGTTAGAGCAGCATTCACGAAAAGGAGATAAAAATACCACAAATACAAAAAAGATTAACATAATTGCCTTTAATGCAGAATTAAAGATAATGAAGTTACCTAATGGAAATTAGCCTGAAACTTATCGATATAATCGAATTCTGACAGGACCTTAGAGTGATTGATGTTCTTTTATTTCATAGTGTGTAAATTGCACTTTTTTTTTCTCATCAGTACTTTTCCTTCACCAATCTCAAAGCACGTAAAATAAAAATTAGGTAATTTAGAATTTCAAAGAACATACACACTGGTGCTCACTTTATTTTTCCCTACATAAGCGAAATATATAAATATATACCAGGTGACTTTATTTTCAGAAGAAACCCTTAAACAGTGGTGTTCTAAAAAATAATTGCTCAATTATCTTTTTTTTTTCTTTTTCAAATTTTGCCAGAAAGCATGTGCGCTCACTGGAGAGAGAGGAGAGAGAAAGAGAGAGGAGAGACCATGCCATGGAGGTGGGTCATGCCGCAATTACTTATTCTCAATTTCTCCCTTCTGGGATTTTTGGGAACGAGCGCACAAGTGCCTGTAATGTTTTTCAAGCCACCAGGTCTGGGACTTGACTGTAAAGTTGGCCACTTGGGGTCTAGCCACCTTAAACACTATACCATGGGCTGGCCCTGTCTAGTTATCAACATAAACTATAATGGCAAGTTTTTATAGCAAAATGAGTATTCAAAATAATCTCCAGAAAGAAAGCATGAATATACTATAAACATTCATTTCACTCAAGAGCTTAGGTCTCAGATTCCACGTGAAGGGTATAATGCATTTTAGGGTATACACTTTGTTATGGCCAGATGGAATCAATAGGTTTGGGGTTCTGTCTTTTTTTTTTTTTTTTGAGAGGTTTTTGCTATAGGGCGCGTGTGCTCACCAGACAGACAGAGAGAGAAAGACAGACAGAAAGCGAGAAATCACCCCCCAGGGGGGATGGCCACGCCTCAATCCCTTCTCCTCCATTCTCCTCTCGGGATCTTGGGGACGCACACACACATGCCCAGCGTGAGTTTTAAGCCACTGGGTCCGGGATGCAAACTGTGGTCGGCTACATGGGAATCCAGCGACATAGCCATTATGCTAACTGCTGGTCCCGGGTTCTGTCATTTTTTAATCTACTTTTATATGATTTAAGAAAATATTGTGTACTTAAGGAAATATAAGTCTCCTATTTCTATCAACTTTTTTTTCAGTCTCATCATTAATTCATGATAATTAATTCATTTATTATATATAATTTTCTCTCTTTAAATTTCAAAAAATATTGGGTTGTCAAAATAGTCAAGATGTTTTTTTTCTATGTTTTTCTATGCAAAAATGGATCATGACTTTTCCAACAACCTAATGATACCCTTTTTTTTTATTTGCTAGAGTGTGTGCTCTTGCCAGAGAGATACAGAGAGACAGAGAAAGATGGAAAGAGAGATAGCATCCCCAATGGGGACAGAGTCACACCACACTCCCTTATCCTCCGCCTCTTTCTCATTTGTTTTTGTTTTTGTTTTTTGCTATAGGGCACCTGAGTTCACCAGAGTGAGACTGAAAGAGAGAGAGAGAGAGGGAGTGAGAAATCACCCCCAAGGGGGGTAGATGTGCCACAATCCCTTCTCCACTTTTCACTCAGGATTTTGAGCATGCACACATACTCAGCATAATTTACAAGCTGCTGGGTCTGGGACTCAAACTGCAAATTGGCCATGTGAGATCCAGCACCTTAATCATTATGCCACCTGCTGGCCCACTCTCCCTTTTTCTTTTTCTTTTTTTTTTTTAATTGGGTGAATAGGATCCTTTTCTCTTGGCATCTGCCAACAAAAAATTGAGGACAGACTCCAGCAGAAAACCAGACAATATAGAAACTTTTTTTTTTTTGAGAGGCTTTTTGCTATAGGGTGCATGTACTTGCCAGAAAGACAGAGAGAGACAGAGAGACATCCCAGGGGGATGGCCATGCTGCAATCCCTTCTTGTCCATTCTCCTCTCAGGATCTTGGGCACACATGCACATGTGCCTGGCATGAATTTAAGCCACCGGTACAGGACTCGAACCATGGTCAGCTACATGGAAGTCCAGTGACGTAGCCATTACACCAACTGCTTGTCCCATAGAAACTTTATTTAGCTATGCAAAACAAAATTTTGTTCTGGTGGTTAGTGTATTTATAATCAAAGGTTATTAAATGGCTAGCAATAGATATGGAGTTAAAGCACATGGTTATATTTGGATTGAATTGACTCGATTATTTTCTGATAAAGCCTTCATATCTACAAAGAATTCCCTTGAGTGGTATGGCTAAGGTATAGCATTTGCTCTGGGCTTTCATTTTGGTCAAAATGGCAAAACCAATCAGTGGTGGGAAGGTAAGGGGTGTCCATGACAAAAGCTGCTGAAGTATGATGCAGGGTTTTAGGGAGACAAGCATAGAGGGCTACGTAACCATGTCATGTTCATTGAAGTTTTCCTTCCTCAGAAGTGGTATCTGGGTCAGGTTTATACACTATGAACACTTGAAGGAGGGCAAGTTCCTGACTGGCAGTTTGTTTGTGTCGGCTCTGGGCAGTACATGAAGGAGCCTGGAAGTGCAGCCTCACTTGGTCATGGATGGATCGCTGGATGAAAAGTACCTGTGGTGTGTTTTCATGCATTTCCTGGATGTGAGTTTCCTGGACATGAAGAATGTATCTAGAAATTTGAGTCTGTATTAAAAGGTCTACTGGTATTCCCATTCTCTGGCTTCCCTCATACTGGAGGCCAAACCAGCAGGGATAGGACAGGTTATCCTGAGATATATTTACAACAATTGGAAGAGTGTCTAGGTGCCTTGGGTGATCAGCTGCAGCAGGTAAGCAAGGCATTATGAGAAGGAGAGCTAAGAGCTGTACTTTGCTCATTTCATTATCTATTGTGGAGCTGGTGGGCAGGTAAAATGATTAATCCCCGAGAGAAGGGTGTGCATAGTCATGAGCAAATACTGTATTGCCACACATACAATGAAACAGCCTTAGCAAGATGCGACAGTTACTTATCTTGGTTTGTCTTCCTGAACAAGTACTAAAGATCTTCTATTGGCATGTAGGTATAGGTTGAGTCTAATTCCTCTACTTTCTTAGGGTTGTCTACAGGTGACTTCCAAGGCTCAACTCTTTAGTGATATATTTAGCTCTTGTTTCCTGGGGTATTAACAGGGAAAGGGGAAGAGAAGAGTCCTGGATAGGGTCCCTTCTATACTGGATTTACATTTATGAGGAGGGAGTTTTGTCCTTCCAAGTTTTGATAAGGATTTGGAACCTGGGTATAACAAAGGGTCTCTGGAGAAGTATGTCAAGGATTTCCTTGTTTTTGTTATATTTTTGATACCTCCATGGTGATGCCAAGGCCAACAGGATAGGAATTAGTTGGGTTGCTTGGTGGGCTCAGTATGAGGTGGGTATGGGCAAAGAGGCATTGCCAGGGGTGATGGAAATTTTTAGGGGCAAGATGAACCAAAGTGTATGTTCCAATCTAATAAATAAAGTACTCAGGGGGTTAGATAAGAATGGATGTGGAAGGAGATAAGATCAGTTTCAAACACCGACCTTTTTCCTCGCTGGCTACTCAAGATGTGGAACTCTGCTGTCAAAGTCGTCGTTGCCAGGGCAGCCAGACGCGAGTGTTTACCTTGTGTGTATTTTCCCAGAAAAGTAGATTAGAGCCTCCTACTGGGAGGTCACAGCCTGAAACTTGGCATGATCCATGGTTGTTGTATTTAATTATATGGATTAAAACTCTGGCTTAATTTTTCTTAAATTTTAGCCAACTAGCCCATATACAAATTTTATTTCATACAATTACCTTTCTAAATGTTTATGATTCCCTCTCAAACTCTCTCCAACATAAAACATTAACAGCTCATTCTAAACTTTCTGTATTTATCTTTTTCTTTTTCTTTTTTTTCTTTTTTTTTTTTTTTTTTTTTTGGCCATTTCACTGGAGGACAATTTTTTATTTTTTTTTTTTACCACACAAGATACTTTCCTATATAAAAATTTTCTCTTTTCTTTTAATCCTCAACACAAATAAATTCTTACACATATAACTTTTTTCTTATCTCTTTGCTATTTACTATTTTCTTTTTACCTTGTTTTCCTTTTTATAAGTTTACATTTGGAATCAACCTTAAATAGCCTCTGATTTAGTAAAAAGTTATTATTATTATTATTATTATTATTATCATTGTTATTTCCTAAGTTTTTGCCACGGGGCATGTGTGCTCACCTGAGAGAGACAGAGAGAGGGAACATAAGAAATCACTACCCACAGGGGCTAATCATGCCACAATCCCATTGTCCATTATTCTTTTTTCAGGTTTTTGATAACACACACATACACACCTAGTATTGTTTTCAAGCCACCAAGTTTGGGACTTGAACCATGGTCAGTCATACGGGAATCCAGTGTCTTAACCACCCTACCACCTACTGGCTCCCAAAATTATTATTATTGTTACTAAGACAACACAGTTTGAGGAGAGATATACAGTGAAAAAAGTCAAAACAGTACATGGCTCTGTGTCTCTGAGAAATGTGGTCCTACTGCCACATCTAGGGTAACCGACTACTCCAGTCACAGTTCACACAGGAGCTGCCTGGCACTGAGGGCCTTATCGTTCACTCAGGGTCAGTTTTTTCTGGGCTTTGCCAGGCTAAGCCTTGAGTTTTCATTCTAACTACTAAATACTCTGTCTGGAAAGCAGGGGATCACAGGATTGGAGTGCAGTTGAGAGGTCAGGGCTGAAGTAGAACTCATATAAATACATGCTTATAGCATGCCAGGCATTTGGAGTACAGTGTTTTATTTTAATCCTTACAATATCCCTATGAGAAATGCATTATGACTTTCTAAAATTTACATATAAAGGAACTGAAGCATGGAGACATCAGGTTTCCCACCCACGACCACGTATCTATCTAGTTATCTGAAAAGTTTAATTCCAGGAAACCCAAGTTCAGGACTTACTCTCCACATGACTGCATAATCATTGAACCACCATTAGTGACACTTTTTGTTTTTCTGGTTGGGTAGAAAATATCAAAATCTCTTGCCAAAACAGACTATGCTTAGATAGACCACTTGTTCAAGAAAGGAAGAAGAACATTCAGAGAGGTAAACAGAGCAGAATAAACAGATAAATCAGAAACAGAAAACTTTCTTTAGAAAAAAGAAGTGGTCTGGGGTCAGCATATGACATAGCAGTTACGTTGCTTGACTCCCATATGGTGACCAAGGTTCGAGTCCCTGACCCAGGGGCTTGAAAATCAGGCTAGGCATATGTACGTACATGCCCGAGATTTGGGGAGGAGGGTAGAGGAGAAGGGATTATGGCATGGTCATCCTCCCAGTGGGGTGATTTCTCACTTTTTCTCTCACTGTCTCTCTCTCTTTCTCTCTCTCTCCTAGTGAGCACATGTGTCCTAAGGCAGAAATCTCTTGAGAGAGAGAGAGAGAGAGAGAGAGAGAGAGGAGAGAGAGAGAGAGAGTGAGAGGAGGTGGTCAATAACACTAAGGATCCTGAAATAGTGACAGAGACAAGATACTTATAAAAGACTTTCAATGTCTATTAAATAATAATTGGTGACTTTAGAAGTGTAGGTTTATTACAATAGGAGTTATCTTTAATAACACCTGGATTGCAACAGTTTAATGTTTTATCACAGTTGATGATTTGAGAAACAAAGGAATAAGATTCTCCAAATTTTCTATATGGTGCTTTATACTAACAGGAAAATAAAATATTATAGTATAAAAAATCATATTTATTTGCTATTAAAACAGTACAAGTAAATAAAGAAATAGGAAAACTGTGTCATGTTATTTTAATATCTATTTCGATATGAATAGAATAAAGTATAATAAAGAACACATGTTTGCTTGGTGCTAATGACAACGTTTTGCAGTTTTATAGATAAAGCAAAATGCGTAATTTGAACCAGATGTTGAAATAGTTTAGGATTAGTATCTAAGGGCAAATATTTCAGAAAATATGTAGAAAAGTAACCACACATTTGCTACTGGGAGTCTTCTATAGCATATCTATAATGCACTTTACTTGGTTTCTCAAAATGAGATGCAATCTGTTCTCAATACTATATATTTTAAAATCCCACAGGAGCAGAAGTTCAGCAAAGTGGTTAAAAGCTTAGGGTCTGTAGCCACATGTCTGGCTTTATCATTTCCTGGCTATGGGATCTTGGGAAATGTAACTTCTATGAGCCTCAGATTCCTCATTTTAAAATGAGAATGATAACGGCCAACCTCATAAAAGCATTGTTTTCTTTACTTTAGAATAATACCTATAAAGTACTTACTACTGGAACACAGAAACACTTAAAAGCATTTAGTATTATTGTCATTATTATCACTGCTACTATATTTTTCATCTCAATACTAATAGAACAAAACACTGTTTAAAATTATTTGCTGCTAATCTGAGCATTATTTCAATCTTACCATCAGAGTAACTGTTTGCATCTTGAGAAGTGTATCCAAAAGCCCCTTTTTAAGTTTTCTGGCACAGGATTATATTAGATTTTTCATGGTGAAAGAGACTTATTTTAACAATAGGTGGGGAAGCAAGCAAAAATAGAATGCCATATTAGAAGTCACCAGGCAACTAGAATGTCATTTCTTAGAGTTTCTCATAAAACCTGAGATCTATTGATTTGGCTGTACCTGATTCAGAAGCATTTGTACTGGTCATTCTGCAAAAGTAGGTACTGCCTGGGCTCTAAAAATACTTCTGCCTCTCTGTTACCCAGCTGCTGCGATTGCTGCTGATCTTGATACACCAGTTATAGCAGGGTGACTGATTTCAATCTAAACTCACTCCTGCATTCATGAGCTGGCCACCACAATCCAGCTCCATGAGTCCCTGACACATGGGGTTCTTTCTTGAACCCCCTCGTAGGATGCTAGGCAGTAATTCCTAGTAAATCATCTGTGTAGCCAGCAGAAAGGGAGCAGAACTCAGGATCAATACAAAGCTGACTTTTATTTTGAGGCTCCTCAAAGGGACCATTGTAACTGGTAGAAGTACTGCCTGGCATGTCTGTACATGGAGCACTTCAGGGGCCATAGCAAGACTCTGTCTTAACTTCTTGGCTTCTCTCCTAAACCATTTTGAAATTTCAAAATACAGAATTTATATTCATAATGAATGTCTCATTGGAGGTCCTTTAGCCCAGTGTCGCCATGCTAGCCTTATTTAGGAACTGATTCCCCAATTTTTCCACTGGATGGCAGTGCTTAGTCCAGGCAGCTATTTTGTACAGCAGGACCCTGTCCTCCCACTGAGCCATGCGGTGCCATCAATCCATTCCTGAACGATGATCACTTAGTTGAAACTACTCAGTTTGTTCCTAGGAATCTGAAATTCAGACTAAGATTTAAAAAAAAAAAAAAAAAAAAAAAAAAAAAGTCTGCTGGGAGGTGCTAAATATCAAAGTTCATCAGCAGCTGTGTTTTAATGTTGTTATTTTGCAATGTGACCAGAAAATTAGAGTAAGCTGATCTTTGAGAGAAAGAAAATTGTAACAGACAGAAAGAGAGGCATGAACATGAAAGCTTTTTTTTTTTTTTTTTTTTTTTTTTTTTTTGCTATAGGGAACATACGCTCACCAGAAAGACAGAACAGACAGAAAGTGAGAAATAACCCCCCAGGGGGGATGGCCACGCCACAATCCCTTCTCCTCCATTCTCCTCTCAGGATCCTGGGCACACATACACACGCACAAACGCACCCAGCATAATCTTAAGCCACTGGGTCCGGGATGCGAACTGCTGTCGACTACATGGGAGTCCAGCAACATAGCCATTACGCTAACTGCTGGTCCCCAGCATGAAAGCTTTTTAGTTCCTGTCTTTAGGCAGCTCTAGAGAACTAAATTTATGCTTCCCCTTCAGTTCAATGAGATATTCTAGCATCATTACAATAAATATTTCATAATGCTCTAGCTGTGAATATCTGTAATTTAGAACTTTGAGATCTAACAACTAATATAAAACATAAACAATGAAATATTTCCTCCCAAGGATATAAATTAGATACCAAGGTAGCATAATTTATGTATTAAATTTCCAAAATAAATTTTGCAACTATTTTATAGTCATAAAAGAGGAAAGAAAATTTTGGTGATTAAGTTCTGAAAATAATTTGTTTTCCATGACTTCAGTATATACTTTATCACAAGTATCATTATTTATTACTCGATATTGAAAGTTTTAACTCTTAAATTCAATTTTTAGTTTATTTATTTACTTTTTCCATGAGTGAGAGAGAGAGAGACAGTATTCCCAGCAGTGTCTTAATGTCAAGATCCACCCCAGCTCAGATAACCCCAGACAATGGGCACAGGCATATCCAGAGTACAGTGGGAGGTCTCCAGAGACAAACCCAGACCCTTTCCACATGAGTCAGCCTCACAGAATATTTCACTCTACTGCTGGTTCCTAAAACTTTTAGTTCTTGACATACTTTCTTGGTGACATATACTAAAGAATATAAGTATTTAATTATTTCAGAATCTTCAGCTCAAATAAATATTATCATTTTTAGAAACATAGATACAAATGTAAACAATGTAAGAGATGGTTCAAGAATTATGTATGTACATGTATATTTCATACATACGGAGGAGTCATCTATTACCTAGGCATATTAGAGATTAAGGGAAAATTTGGGGTTCATAAACACTTTTTTTCTAATGTTCAGTCATTATTGCTGCATTACAAACCATTGCTAATTTGGTGTCCTATGAAAACCACCATTTCTGGTGTCCCGGTTGAGTGGACTGAAAGATGAAAGAGAAGCAACTACTTTGGGGCTAGAATTATTTGGCAATTCCTTCACTCACTTATCTGGTGCTGTGGTAGGATGACTTAATACTGGGCTTAGCATTGAGTGTCAGTTGATGGCCTCTCTAGGTAGCTAGGGTTTCTCTCAGCATGGCAACCGGGTTCTAAGACACGCATGAGGAAGCAACTGGAAAGTAAGTTTTCTAAGAGAATGAGGCAGAAACCACATGGAAATTTTGTCCTAGCCTCAGAAGTTGTATAGCATTACTTCCCCACTCAGTATAGATGGGAGGGAATATAGACTCACCTCTCAGTAGAAGGAAGGTGAAGGAATTTTGCAGCCATCTTAAATCCAACCAGCTAAACACAGACACAAAAAGCTAAGTGAGACTCTAAGTATACTCTGTTGCTAAAACTAGATTGGAAAATACAGGAAAGATATGCTACTTACTATTTTCAATTTAATTTGCCTATCCAGAATAGCAGCCTCTTCCCCACACCACTATAGGGGAAGACAATTCCCAGAACATTTATCACACTAGAAGAAGAATGAGAGATTATTTCATTCTATCTGAGGCAGGGAAGAGAGCTTTTGAAACACCAACTGATTATGTGGCTTGGATAATTGCTCCTCCTTTTATAAGGAGCAGTCAGTAGGAGTAGAGAATGAAGAACAGAAAGATGGGTAGAAATGTCTTGTACAATGTAACTGCAAAGGTAAACCGTGGAAGAAAAGGTTTCTCACCCCTTCATTTCTTCTTCATGATTCTCTACCAACACAAGTTCTTCAAACCACAAGATGAACTTCAGACTATATATAATCTCAACCATTGTAAATTTTTTTTTTTTTTTCAAAATCAGGGTAGACAGAGGGAAATGATCTTGCTTGCTTAGTTCTCGAACTTAATTAGAACACAATGAAAAGTTGTACATAAACAGGACATAATAAGTTTTGTTTCCTTTAGTGTCAATCTTTGATCGCTTATCAAAATATAAACTAAACTAATTAGCTCTTACTGGAGACACTTAAAAATTCGTATAATGATCTAAGTTGTGGTCTTAAATTAGAAACCCTTAACTATATATTTTGTGATCTCTACTCTTTTCCATGTAGAGTTTAGAATGCTCTATTCCTTCTTTGTAACACTTTACACAATTCTTTTTTTTTTTTTTAAATTTGTTTACATATAGCAAAGCAAGGAGCTTACCAAAAGAGGGCAGGAAACACAGAGGTCCCAAGAAGGGAGGAGAGCTACTTTACACAATTATAACTAGAGTTGCACTTCCACATGTAATCATTGACTGACATCTCTGTAGATGTTGTAGCCCGTAGTAATAGCCCCAATTCCTTATATCCCCTCTAACCAAAACCTTTGCCTTGTGATTTTACATTACCTTCCACAAAAAAAAAAAAAAAAAAAAAAAAAAAAAAAAAAAATTTCTTTGTTTTAGGGGTTGGTCGCTTAACTTGTGTTAGGTAATAAAACAAAGGCAGTAAGCTCGTTCCAAGGAAAGGACTCAAGAGATCTTATGTTTCTGCTTCTCTAAATGTGCTAAAGTCATCATATGAAGGACATGCCTAGTCTAGCTTATTAGTATGTGGTGGACAATGAGAAACACATGGAACTGAACAGACTCAGCCAAATCCAGCCAAAAGCAGAACCTTCATGGTTGGGGGTCAATGCTGTGTATGCGATTTAGTAGGCTTACTCACGAGTTTGTTGCAACACCAGGGGCTGCGATCCACGCTAGCTTTGGCTGGGGCAGCTTACCCGGATATCTCTGCTCCACCTGCCATTCATACTCCTTTTGAGAGGTTAAGATGGGTATGTTCTTCTAACAGTGATTGAAGAAATGCTAAAAAGCAAGTAAATAGAAATGCACGAGGGGCTTTAAAACCCAGTGAAATTGACAACCTCCTTTCTTGTCTCTACATTAAGCATAGCAAGAAATATGAAACAGTTGTGTTTTTATGAGCAAAATACTAAAGTCATACAACTAAGAGGCATGGTTAAATAAAGAGGCAAGAATCAGAACTTTCATTTTGCCAAACGGTGTATATATTCACCAGAGAGAGACAGAGAGAGAGATGGAGAGGGAGAAAGCACCCTGTCATGCAAAATAATCAATCTAAATTCCTCCTCTTCCATTTATCTCATTTTTTGAGATTTTGAGCATGCACACACATGTGCCTGGCATGTTTATAAAGCTACTGGGTCTAGGACTTGAACCACATGTTCAACCATGTGATATTCAGCTCTTATAACCACCAGGGCATGGGCTGACCCCAAATCAGAATTATTAATGAAAATTTTGTTCTAACCTTTCCTATATCACCTAGACTATGAAATAGAATATGAATCTTCAAAAAATTTATAGAACACATAGTGTAAAAAAAAAACTATGTTTAGATTTCAAAACTTATTTTCACCAAAATAAACTTGTTCTTTAATTCCATTTTTCCATGAACTTTTTGATGTCCCCTCAGATTAGCAGCACTTCAGAAGCCCCTCTTATGCCCTCACAGATTTATTACCCTCGGTCTTTTTTTTTTTTCCCCCAAGAACTAACCATTAGGCTGATTCAGCATAAATTGATTTAACAAAACTTTATTGAATGGAATTGCACAGGAGTTATCCATGTTGAGGCTTTCACTGTAATAGAATATTTGTGGAATTCTTACATACTGTTAAGTGTTTCACTAGTGAATTTACTTTTTTTTATTGTTCAGTGTTACATTTTAGGAATATTCCACAATTTATTTATTATCAAATATTACTATTGATGGACATTTGGGCTATTTTCAATTTGGAATTTTAATAAACAATGCTGCTACAAACACTTGGTGACTCTCTTAGTGAATATACTAGGAGTGGATTGCTATAGGTTAGAAGTTGTTCAGATCTTCTCTCACACTTAGCATTGTAGGATTTTAAACTGTGAGCATTTTGTTGGGTATTCATTAAATTTAATATTTTAGGGGCTGACTCCATAGAGCAGTGGTTAAGTGCTGGACCAACAAAGCTGAATCTCAAATGGCTGACTGGAGTTCTAGTGCCAGCCCTAGCAACTTGAGAAACATGGCAGGCCTGAGCATACATACCCAGGATCCTAACAGGGTAGAGAATTGAAGAAAAATAATTATGATGTAACCAGGCCCTGTTGGAGATGCTTATATATATATATATATATATATATATATATATATATATATATATATATATATTGTGCATGGACATCCATCCTTAGGGATAAGATAAAAAAGAAAAATGTAGGGACCAGCAGATAGCATAATGGCTATGTCGCTGGACTCCCATGTAGTCGACCGCAGTTCAAGTCCTGGACCCAGTGGCTTAAACTCACACCGGGCGCATGTGCATGCATGCCTAAGATCCCAAGAGGAGAATGGAGGAGAAGGGGTTTCGGTGTGGCCATCCCCCCTGGGGGGTGATTTCTCGCTTTCTATCTCTCTGACTCTCTCTGTCTTTCTAGTGAGCACACGTGCCCTGTAGCAAAAACATCTCCAAAAAATAAAAAAGAAAAAGAAAAACGTAAAAAAAAATTTTATATTCTATGTACATTTTTTTTTTAATTTCCAGAGGGTTCTTGCAATCACCAGAGATGTGGAGACAGAGAGAGAGAGACAAAGTGCATCCCAATGGAGTATAGTCACTCAATTTGTTTTCCTCCATTTCTCTGTCCTGTTGAGATTTGGGGCATGCATGAACACGTGCCTGGTGTGTTTTACAGGCTACTGTCACTGGGTTTCAAACTGATCAGTCATATGGGTTTTGACTCCCTTAACCACTAGGCTATGAGGCTTACCATTATGTATAGTTTTTATGCTCTTATAAATGTTATCATTTTAATTAATTAAATAATTTATCTCATGAAAGAGCAAGATAAAAAGAGACAGGTATCCCTGACAGGGTCTACATACCTTGATCCATCCCATTTCAACTAGCTCAGATCACAGACATGTGCCCATATATCCTGTATACTCAGGGAAGTCTGATCCAGTCGTGTTACTACCTGGTTCCATATATGTATAATTTTATTTATTGCTGATATATAGGAGTTATTTATTTCTATATATTGGTCTTGAATCCACTGACCTTGCTAAATGGATTTTGAATTCTAAGTTCATATGTGAATTTATTTTTGATCTTTTGCATACATAATTGTGTTACTAGTAAGTTCACTACTTTCTTTTCATTTTTATATCTTTTGTTTCTTTAGTACACTGACAAGTGTTTCCAATATAATGTTGAATAAATAAGGATAAAGTTGCAAGAAGTGGTGAGAGAGGAGAGTCTTGCTTATTCCCAGTCTCAGAAGGGAAAATATTTTATTATTTTACTAGTATCTGTAATAACTGGTATAGTTTTTAGAAGCTATCTCTTATTGCTTAATTTATTTCCCCCTTTTGGTTTTTAAGCAATACACCTTTTATTCTCTCTGGATATAGCAGTTACCCTAGTGATTCAACCTGTTAAAATTTAATACACAATGGGGCCAACAGGTGGCCTAGTGGTTAAGGTGCCAAGCTCTCACGTGGCTGACCAACAGTTCAAATCTTGATTGAAATTCATGCCAGGCCTATGTGCATGTGTGCCCAAAATCCCAAGAGGAGAATGGAGGAGAAGGGATTGTGGTGTGGCCATCCCCCTTGAAGGGAGTGATTTCTTGCTTTCTGTCTTTCTGTCTCTCTCTGTCTCTCCAGCAAGCACACATGCCCTATAAGCAAAAATCTCTCTCAAAAAAAAAAAAAAAATACTTAACACACATTAATATCATTACCACTTCCGAGAAAACATACTGGCTTTGTATCATTTTAACTTCATTTATTTACTCCTACTTTTTTTTCTATTCTTGTGATGTCCCCCTCACACACATTGTATTATTACTGCTTTATGCTATCAATATCCATTTCTATTTACCTTTATGTTTACACCAAATTGCTATCAGCCTTTCAGCTGCTTTCAAGCAAGTAAAGCACTTCAGGGATAAAGTATTAACAACAGTCTAAACACAGTTTCTTCAGGAAAATGTAGACATTTCCACTTTTTGGAATCATCCTTTAAACAGTGCTTTGCTGTTTTAATAGATCTCTGCTATCACCAATAGATGTAATTTTATGTATTTTGTGCAGTCTCTGATTTTTTTCCCTACATGTGTTATTTCCTCCATGAGCAAAAGAGATGGGAGAAAGAGAGGCTGAGTCAGAGAGCACCACCAGTAGGGTCTTCACATCACAATCCAACTCCAGCTTCAGCCAGACATGGATCACATGTACACACATATAGCATACCCAGAACCTTCCCAAGTAAGTTTGCCTCACGGAACATAGTATTTTACCACTGCATCACGGTCTGGCCCCACCTACTACTGGGACGCACAGAATCCCACTGTATGCCTTATTTGTTAAGATTGCCAAAAGTGAGAACTCTCATGTTTAGAAGTATTGCAGATGAAGTACAATGACATTTGGGATTGTACTCCTGCTGAAATCAGCAAATAATGCTGTGTGTATTTAGATTTTTGTATGTGCGCATATACATATACAAAATGCACTCAATGAACCCATCTAGCACAAAATTCTCTAGGGTCCAATGTTCTTTATAATAGGGCTCTCTCAAGGAAATTAGGGTAACATTAAACAGGCCTTAAATTGAGTTCATTTGCCAAATTAGATGACTGAGAACTTTAATTTTCTTGACTTTGTGGTTGTGATTCTTAGAGGGTGACAAGAAAGTTTACAAACCGAAATAATATGGATCAGATTATAAATGTAACACAGTAGAACAGAAAATACAATGCTCCATCAAATGATAATTATATTTTGTATTTTTTTGTTTACTTGATCACTATGTAAAACAAATTAAATATCTCTTGCTGTATAACAAACATTATTAAAAACCACTGCTCTCAAAAAAGATCTGTATATAATCAGGAGTGAATTTGAAAAGTGTTCAGATAGCATTGTTCTCATGAGGGAAAGAAAGAAAGAAAAAAAAGAACAAAACCAAAACTGGATATATTCACGTATCAACAAGCAGAAGAATGGTACATAAATTGTGGTATGTGCAGGTAATGGAACACTATTCAGCAGAGAAAAATCAATGAATATCAGCTAAATGTGATAACATGGCTAAATCTTAGAGACTATAAATTCAAAGAGTCTGTATCAGAAAACTATGATATGATGTCATTTACTGCACTCAAAAACATGCAAAATTAAACAAAATGTTTGTTAAATATAAAAGCATATAACTAGTAAAACTACAAGAGAAGGATGAACAACAATTTTACAAGGCTCAAAAGGCTTGAAGTTGTTCAGGTTTTTGTTTACCAGTAGCTAATCCCATGTCTCCTAAAACCAGCCACTACTGCTTAATGTCACCCTAAAAATCCAAAATGCCTCACAATCTGGTTTACTTATGCCCAAATCTTAAATGCACTCCATGCAGTTGCAATTCTGTGTATCCTTTTGTTTCCTAAGTGTCAGTCCTTATTTGTGTCTTAAATTTCCCGACTAACCAAGCAAGATAAAGGGTTTGTAAATACCCATATATAAAAACTTTTCTTCTAACTTAATGGAACATGGTTGTTCCAATATATATTAAGCGTAAAGGGGAAATAAAAATTAAGCTTTGAAAAAAGAAAGGCACATCAAGTAAGTTCTTTGTGCCTCATTTTAAAACCTGGAAAAAAGGCAATAATTTTGTTAATGCCATTTATTTTTTCAGAGAGGCAATAGGATGTATCAGCAATATTTTTCCGCGTTAGATATGATGACAGAAGATACCATAGTAATTTCTGATGGGGATATTTATGCTAATTGAATTTAAGTTTCTTGGTCATGAGCGCTGGGTCACAGCCCTAAACAATGACACATTAGCAAAAGTGAAATCAAGACTTTTCTTTCCTTTCTTTTTTTTTTTTTTTTTTCCTTTTTTGGAGAATCTTTTGCTATAGGATGCGTGCGCTTGCCAGACAGAGACAGAGAGACAAAAAGCGAGAAATCACCCCCCAGGGGGGTGGTCATGCTGCAATCCCTTCTCCTCTATACTCCTCTTGGGATCTTGGGCACGCACACACACGCGTCCAGCATGAGTCTAAGCCATCGGGTCCAGGACTCAAACCGCGGTCGACCACGTGGGAGTCCAGCAACATAGCCGTTATGCTAACTGCTGGTCCCAAGACTTTTCTTTTCTGTCCTCTCTCAATTCCAAAGATGGCCTCAGTATTTGGTCTTGGGCAGATTTTTTGATTTTTTGAACCAAATTTTGCTCAACTAACCACATTAAATTTGCAAAATTGCTACCTGGTTGAGCCAGATCTTAAACCCAGACAGTCAGAATTGAGTTTGGAGATCATCATATTATGGAGAAACATATTTCTTCAGGGAAACTTTTACGTTAAAGTCTACTTCAATGATTACATGGTGGTGCAGTTTGAAAATGTGATACTCCTGCAGGGCAGATACAGGTCAAGTCCAGAAACTCCCTGAGTTTTAAGGGCATGTGTGTGTTATGATCACCCTGACTGGGAATGGGTGTGGATCAATACTAAGACCCTGTCAAGGGCACTGTCTCTCTCTTGTCTATCTAAATAAATGAATAAACTTCTAAAAAGCCCACTCTTGTTTTCTCTAATGAAAGAAATTGCACTGAGTGTATTTCAAAGCACTGGGTGTTATATGTATCTATTAGGCACAAAACAGCTTTTAAAAAGAAATTATGAAAATGATGAGCCAGTTTCAAAAAGTTCAGTGTTTTGGTTCAACTGAGTACAATTACTGACATTTGATAATTTATTATAAATGCCCAGTTCCATATCTCATTTTTCTTCCAACTATTCAAATTTTATTTTCATCCAACAGCTGTATTCAAGGTAAATTTGCCAAACGTGAGTCATTTTCTATGCTGCTGGGTACCAGTGGCTAGGAATGAGGCTTCATTGTTTTTCTCTTCAATGGCATCATTAAAACTCTAGTCAGTTAATCATCAAAGGAATTACACAAACAACTTTTTCAATTGTACCAAACATAACAAAGCTTGTCAAATTTATTTTTATACAAAATTTCCATGACAATAATGTAGCACACACCAACGTCTGTCAGGCATCACAGTTTCTGCATCAGTTTTTATCCATCCTAAACTTGTCAAAATATCATGACCAATCCCATGAAAATTTGCTTGCCTGAGATTTTCTAAGTACCTTTGACAAAATAAGATGCTGGAAAAATATGTGTATCTGTGAATATTCAAACCTAATTCTGATAGAATAGAAGTGGTATCTTTAGCTTCATGTTAAATCTTTTTAAAAATACTTATCAATTTCATTGCAGATTACATTGTGAGATCTTTCCCTGATATTATAATTTAAATGGATAATTAAAAGCATATACCTATAATATTAGAAGAGGAACAGGAACAGAACAATTAGGCAAATTTCTTTAACTTTCTCTTTTTTTCTTGCCAGGGTCCAGAGTCCGATAAGTACTTATGATCAATATTAGATGGTCCCAAATTGAAGGCTAAAAAAGAGTGTGCAGGACAGGAATCTGAGAGAGTGACAGGAAACCGTCAGCTTAGATATCATTTAAATCCATTTTGTTACTAAGTTGAGACTATTTGAATATAACAGGGAGTTGTCAACTAAGTGGTCCATAGACAAACAACATTGATCTTGATTAATTACTGCCATATTCTTTATATTTATGCTCTAAAATACTATTTGTTACTATTTTTTTCCTTTCAACATGAACTAACTCTCTAGATGTAGCTAGGGTTTTTGTTTGTCTGTGTTTTGCTTTTTAGATCTTTGTCCTAGGGTACATGCACTCACCCATGACAGACCAAGAAAGAAGATAAATAAAAAATCATTCCCCAGTGGAGACGGCCTAACCACAACAGGTATATTTTCCAAGCAACCAGATCTAGGACTCAAACTGCAGTCAGTCATGTGGGATCAAGTGCTTTAACTACCTGCTGGTCTCTACTTAGGCTATTTTCAATAGTATGTTGAATAGAAGTTAATTTTCCTCATCTGATGAAATAAATTATCCTAATAGAGTCCAACATAAAACATAATTCTGTATTTTCCTTTTGTTCTTGGATTGCATTAAAAATTTAAAATATTGAAAAAAATTCTTCCTTGAAATAATAAAATCACACTTTCAAATGCATGACAGAGTTAACAACAAATTTCTTTCAGTTATTCAAAGCAGTATTCTAGCAAATCTTAATATTAAAATAAATGTGCTATAATATAAATAAATCACACATTAACAAGTAAAGTAAAATTGAAACATAGTATTGGAAATATACAGCAATATAATTAGTTGTTTTGTCTTGCCTTAAGAAGGTTCCTAAAATAACTAGCAGTGCAAGTCCTAAAACTTTAATAATTTGATTAAATTTGCCATTAGCAAATTCTCAGTAAACATATAATTTTCAGTAATAAATACTCATGTGCTTGTTCTATTTCGGTCATTTCATTTTAATATTTTATATTGTAATTCATAATAAAACATGAAGAATAATATGAACTTAACATTGAACCCACCACCTGACCCCCAAACTATTTCCCATAGTTTGCATCTACACTTAATGACATTCTCTTATCCCACGCTCAGGTGTCTCCACATCTCCAAAGGGAATTGCTACTCTATATTTTTTTTTCACTGCTTCCAAGTTTTCCTTGTGCCTAAAGAGTATATCGTTGTACTGTTCATTATTTTCCAGGACTTGCCATTTTGTCCAATGATTCAGTCCTGTTGTCACATTTAGCTATAGTTCATTTCTTTTTACTGCTGCATTTACTCAGTGGTGTAAATGCACTCCAATTTGTTTATTGATTTTTCTTGTCAATGTGCTTTTCAATTATTTGCAGTGTTGGGAGTCATAAAGCTTTCTCTGTCTTTCTGTTTCTCTCTCTTTATCCACACAATCATTGCTTTTATGTTTTCTATGATGCATGTGCAAACTGTCCATTAAAAATGTGTTTTGTTTTTATACTGGACTCCCTTTCTGGACACAGATCTAGCCTACATTTCCTAGAATTCCTTTGCATAACCATGTGACTGGGTTCTCGTCAATAGAGTGTGAGACAGTATTTGTTATATCTGAGATGTATGTGTTTGTTCTTTCTATGTCTTCTTTACAGTTCAACAGTCATTCCAAAGAAAATAAGAGGCACATAAGATGTTGGAGGTACAACATATAAAGAAACTGGTCCAGCAGGTGGCAAGGAGGTTAAGGTGAAGGGATCCCATGAAATTTGAGTCCCAGACACAGTAACTTGAAAAATACGCTGGGTGTGGTTGTGAGCATGTCTGAAATCCCAGAGCTGAAGGGAATGCAATGCGGTCATCTCCTCTGGAGGTAATTTCTTACTTTCCTTCTCTCTCTATCTCTCTGTCTCTCTCTTTGGCAAGCATGCACACCCTGTAGAGAAACAAACAAACAAACAAACAAACAAAAGACATGAGAAGGAAAAAAAAATGTAAAGAAAGAAAATGGTTTCCTAAATAGTCATGTGGCAAAAGTCTCTCATGGCTAGTACTACAATATATATGAACTATTGTTTGAAAGGAATACAAACTTCTACAATATGTTACTGAGCTCATTTTTTAATTTCATCATGTACTTGTTAAAATGATTAGTATTCCTCTAACTTAGTAGTTCACTAATAAATTTAACCATACCGAAGGGGGACATGTCACAGTTTCTGTCAAGGTTGGTAACCGGGTATGTGTGTGTGCCCAAAATCTCAAGAGGAGAATGGAGGAGAGGGAGCTGGGCCGTGGCTACCTCTCTTGGGGGTGATTTTTCAGTTTCTGTGTTTCTGTCTCTCCGGCAAGCATATGTAACATAAAGCAAAAATCTCTCAAAAAAAAATTATTGGGAATTATTAGGCTAAAAAAATTAAAATGGATGAAGCATTCCATAAAAGGCAAAAACAACCTGCTATCATCACTTTTTCATATATTGCCATGTACTTTCAACATTTAGTTCCTTGGTGAACTAAGCCTCAGGTTTGGTGTCTTCCGAAACAGTAATCTAATTTATTAATTTTCTTAGCTGGGCTAAATATTTGACTCAAAATAAAGTTCTCTTTCTAGTGTTTTTTATCCTTTGTTCTGTTCCGTTCATTTTCCCAGGTTCTATATAACTTATATTATATATAGGGAGTCTAAAGAGATCGTGCAGAATTGTATTCAGAGAAAGAAACTGATTTAAATGGAAGTTTTAACACTTTCTAAAATCAAGATCTTGAGCAAGATGGAACATTTTTCTGACTTACTTTCATGTTGGTAGTATTATGGTAATGGGATCATGTGAGGTGAAAAAGTTTTGCATGTAAAATACTTAGGGTAAAACCTATATGTAGACATATAGTAAGTGCTCACAGAAAAAAGTGAACGCTACTATTAAGAGATTTTTTATTGCATATCTTGCTTTCATGTCTGAGGGTTTTCCTGATTTTTTCTGTATGCCTACTTGACTTTTTTACTGGCTTGCTCAAACTTCCAGCCCCTGTTCTTTCTTCTTTACCATCATCTTCTATATTACTATTTACTGTTTTGTTTGTTGTTTTCATGTTCTATATATTTTGATTCATCCATTCATTAAACAAGTATCTATGGACTGTCAACTACTTCCACTCTGGTTATGACAGTGAACAAAGCAGATGAAAATATCTGCTCTCATGAAACCCAAATTCTATGAACTCATAGAACTATCTTCATAGAAACTTAATATCTGCACTCATAGAATTTAAATTCTAGAGGCTGCCTCACCCATTTCTTGACTCATGACAAGATTGTGGGCCCTTGGTTTCTTCTTGGTTACAGATTTGGTTTCCTTACCCCAACTCTTAAATTGAATGTACTCTTTGGGCATCTTCCCTGTGTCTTCTAGCCCTGGCGGAAGCATATGGGAACAACGGACCAATTCCTGACACTGGCTCTGCTCCTCAAGTTGCAAAAATTACTGCTCTGAAATGAAAACTAAGGAAACGCCAAGTCACTGACAGTTTCCTGAGATAGATTTGCTCTGCCTTATCAGGGTCAGAGCAGATAAAGAGTACTAGAGGTTGGCCACCATGTGAAAAGATCAGGAAATATTCAGTAGTTTTTAGCTTGGGATTCTCAGCACTATGAGTTTCTGGGATCAAAGTGAGAACTCTTTCACATGTCACTGAACATAGGATATTTTGTTACTTATGTATAATCTATAGATGTCCCAAATATATTCCTAGATTTCTGACATAGCATTTTAATGCGTTTCTTGTCCAGGATCTGAGGACATATGCCATTCTGGTGTTTGTTTTATTATTTTAGTAAGATTTATTTATTTTTAATTTTATTCATTATTATTTTTCAATTTTGACCAGAGAGTGACAGAGGAAGGACAAGTGAGAAAACAAGCCACCTGTTCCAAGACTCAAACCCTGGTCAGCCAAATGGGAGCCCAGTGCCTTAACCACCATGTCACTTGCCAGCCCATTTTTTAATTTTTTAATTACATTCATTGATGACTATATCTAATACAAAAAATGGGCTAGATAAATTGTGTGTCTGATAAAATAAAATCAATTATTACATCTTATAGTTATTGAATACATTTAAACTGATAGAAGATAAAAAATATTTTGCTATCTAAAAGTTATTTTTTCCCCCAGGTATGTTTTATATGTGTTAGCGTTTTAATTTTGAAAAATAACCTCAGGTAAATTACACAGCAGGCTTTAACAATAAATAATCATGCATTTTTTTACATCATCATAGATTTAGGGCCTTAAAGTTATCTTTGAAGCAAACAGAAGATTTTTAATTCACTACTGACTGATGCCAGATGCCTTTTCAGTACACAAGGGGAGGATTAACACTATGTGGGAACATGTAAATGGAGAAAAATCAGTTACAGGTGCTAAAGGCACCATAATTATTGCCTTCCTATGAAATACTAATCCTGATGTTCTTCACAGAGAAAATGAGGTTCCTCTTGGAATAGGAAAATCAAGTTTTGTAATGATTAAGGGTTATTATTGCAAGAACAATCTTAAGTTGGGTTGATGAAAGAGCCATAGATACTTCTATCATTTATATCAGAACAGTTGGGTTACCTTAGAAGAATACTGAGCACAAAAACCTAGAAAGTGAAACTTTAGTATTTTGAGTAGGAAATAGAGTCAGAAAACATTGAAAAACAGTATTTCTGTGTTTTTTGCTTTTGATGTGACCATCGCATGTATTTTATGTCAAATTTCTATAACTTTGTAATTCTCTATTTTAGTTTGTATGTGGAACTCATTTTCTATGTGAACAATAAGGCTCAGAGTCAGTAATAGTCAATAAAATTATAATCTCTTATCAAAGTAAAGTACTTTTTAATACATCTATTTGAAATTTATGTATGACAAGAAATAGACCAACTTACTTATCTAGTTGCAACTAACTCAACAACAAATTTTGTTAATTTTTTTTTTTTAATCCAGCAAAGTAATGCTCTACTGGAAGAGCTTATTCACACTAAAGTGCTTGTGCCCCAAATGTGTGAATCTTTTGCTCTCTCAGTTGCATTTATTGATTTTAATTGTACTGTAAAGTTGGAAACTGTCTAAGAAAATACAGTAAAGACACTTCCTGAGCATCTGAAGCCACTAACTATGGATTATGTGATTTAGCTTTTAGTAAAAAGCAGACATAAGAAGGTGATACTTCCAAAGCTGTTTTAGGTAGTACGTTCAAAGTTGATTCTTTTATCTCATATAGAAAACCATATGAACTTCATCTGGTTTGTGATATTCATGTGAAATTTGAGCAACCTAGATTACATGCAAGCCTATAAATCTATCTTTGAAATAAGAGTCACAATATTTCATTGCAAGGACATGCGAAATCCTAGAACCTTGGTCTATCTAGGGCCTGAATTTGACTCATTGTAGCAATTTTAAAGGTACCCCATCCTAACTACACTTCACTGAGTGGACTCCAGTTAACTGAAAATTACAGATGCAATATGTAAGAGTATTTCAAGAACCAAGAATGTTTAGTTAGTGCTTCTGAAATTCTAAACATCTGGATTTTAAAACTTCTAAGTAAACACATGCAAATTTAATTTTATTTTTATAAGAGTGATCTTTTCATTATTTTCCTAACTCAACAAGACAAGGTAATAGAATGATTCTTCAAGGTAGAGAACTTCCTGTTCTTTATGAAAAATTAAGTATATGTTGCTGTAAGCTTTAAGAGTCGGGTGGCATTCAAACACAACAGCTGAAGCCAATAAAGTAGTTTAAAATAGACTAAAATGACTATGCCTGACTTTCATTGCCTTTTATTTGCCTCAAAATATGCATTTAAACATGGTAAGATTAGCTTACCTTGCTACATTTCATATAATAAAACACTTTTACCCCAAACAAAGGAAGTTTAATTTCTTTTCCAACATTTATTTCTACTATGCTTTATTACCACAATGTCTGTTGGCATTTTGCAGAAACATTCAGTAGCTGCTGTATAAAACAAGTGTGTGTGTGGTCATCCTAAATAAAAGGTAAATATTTGTTTCAAAAATGATAATTTAACTTGTGTTAAATATTTATCTCTCATGTACAGGGACCAGATGTACCTAGGTTTACTCTCTTCCCCTCACATTTACTATTTAATTAGAAAGCTTTCTTTAAACTTTTTGTTAAGCCCAAATGAAGGGCATCATCCTCTCAACCACTAAAACCTCAGGTCTTTCATTCTCCACCTCCCAAAGAAGCTCCCTAGTAATGAAGAGACATTCACCTTCTTTCTCATCAAAGCATACAAATTGGTCAGCTGTACCAGTCAAAAGGCTAAAAACCTATTATCAATCCCATCACCAGCAAGAAATTCATATCAAGAAAGATACATTAAAAAAAGAGGTCTTTCCCAAGTCGCTCTACCAAGGAGGCCCAGTTGCCTCAGTAAAACAAATGCTATTTGCCCTCTTTGTGTCCTTGAGCTTCTCATACCTCTGCAAGTCTTCTACCTGTACCAAGAAGAGCATCATCACCCTGAAGAAGGCAATCCCCATCTCTAGGTCCTAGGCCCATTAAGAGATTTTCCAGGACTCCAGACAAAACAAAAAAAAAATTGTTGCTGCATTGCAAATGGGGTAATGGGGGTCAGGACTTGTTTAGACTGGCTCCCTCTCCTCCTATTTTATCATGTCTGAAGGCCACAGGGTAAACAACTTATGTTATTATGTTATCATATGTATGTGCATGTATGACAGTTTGGTTTTGGCAATGAATCACTATTGTCTTAGCACCTTTAAGAGAAAGGAGCAGAGTGCTGGTCAGCAGTGTACTGCTCTGCCCTGCTAGCTAGCTAGTTAGCCCAGCTCTGTCCAGCAAACTAGTTCTGCTCAGCTCAGCCTGGTGAGCCCTATTGGCCTTGGCTTGGCTTGGCTTTGATGTGACTTGGCTTTGGCTTGGCTCAGTTCAGCTCTGTGCACTATGAGCTCTGAGAGTGAGGAAAGCACTCTATGAGCATTCTTCATGTGTGTGAGTTACTGGCTCCAAGAGGGAGGAAGTGCTTGCTTGTGCTGCTATGGCCTTTATGAGCCTACTAAGAGCTCTGTGAGCTCCCACTAAACTCAGCTAATAAACAACATGATGTCAGTACCTTGCATCTTTTCCCAACTCCTTGAATCTCTGTTCAATCTACCTTTCAGAGGAGAAAAGAACCTCACAAAATAGTTGCATCACCAAGCCTACAGTCTCTATGGAGAGTTTCATCCTCCAGATATGTCTCTGCAGCTCCTTAGCCAGAAGCTACAAAACTCCCAGCATCTCCATCCCCTGTCCAATCTCAGTCACCCTCTACAAACTGGTCACTAGTTATACCAGTCAAAAGTCTAAAAAACCCAACACCAAGTCTATCACCAGCAAAGAATTCTTATCAAGAAAGAGAAAGACCAAAAAGAAGGACAAGAAAACATGAAAATGATAGAAAGCACAAGAAGAAAAAGGCTGTGGCTACAGCTGCTATGGCTCCTGTGTCCCCTGCAGCAGTAGCTGCTGCTACAACCCAGGAAGAACCAAAGGCAGCTCCATAGGCAGCTCCACAGCCCAAGTAGGAGTCTGAAAAATGAAGCTGAAGATAACCTTGACGACTTAGAAAAGCACCTGTGTGAAAAAGCCCTGAGATCAATGTGGAAGGCTCAAGTGTCCCCATAGGCTGAGGTGGAAATGTTTGTTATGATGTCAATTTTATTTGGTTTGTATTTGTATGCAATCCAATTTCATAACTGCTGAAATGTATTTGAACTTTGGACTATAACATTTGTTGTAGTAATTTTTAGATTGAAGTTCACAGTGCTAAAAATAAAAGTAAAAAGGCATGGATTTACATTGCAAAAGGTGTTCTACAGTGTGTTAATGACATTCTTTTGTTGACAGCTGACAGAAATCTATTTAAAGAGAAATACTCTAGACTGATACAAATATCCATTTTTTTAAAAGGGGGATTGTGGGACCAGCAGATAGTGTAATGTCTATGTTACTGGACTCCCATGTAGTTGACTGCAGTTCAAGTCCTGGACTCGGTGACTTAAACTCATGCTGGGCGCATGTGCGTGCATGCCCAAGATCCCAAGAGAATGGAGGAGAAAGGTTGTGACATGGCCATCCCCCCGGAGGGTGATTTGTTGCTTTCTATCTCTCAGTCTTCCTGGTGAGCACATGTACCCTATAGCAAAAACCTCTCCAGAAAAAGGGAGGGGAGGGTTAAATATTGTTGGCATTTTTATGGTTTCTTTATAAAATCATTACCTTAAAACAAAACAAAAAAGGAAGAAAGATTTCTTTAATGTTTTGTTGGCCGTAAAAAAATGATGCTCCTTCCAAATTCAAAATATTAACTTAGAAACCATTTACTGTGTTATTGATTTACAGTAATACGATTTTGTTATGTAAGTCATTTCAAAGCAACCATATTGAAGTAATCACAGTTTATATTAAAGATAGGTAGTCCTAAAAGTAAGGCTATTCAGCTCGCCCTAATTAATAACATAATCAGGGATGGCAGGTGATGTGGTGGTTAAGGAGCTGGTGAGCAACCCTGGTGAGCCACCCTGGTTCGAGCTTGCTTTCTCACTTCCCCTCTCTCTCTCTCTCTCTGTCTCCCTTTGCTCAAATTTTAAAGATAGTAATAATAAAATTAAATAGATGATTCTTTAGAAAAAAACATAATTATTTCTTAAATTTAAAAATTGTGCTAAATAAGTAGTAAGTGATAACAACATAAGGACTCTTTTATTAGAAAAAAGACAGTATTTATGTAGTAAACGCAAGCAGATCAGTATGAGTAGTTTATAATAAGATCAAGATGTATAACTGAAATAACCAAAGGGCAAATATTTGGTCCAGTGGGCTATGTACTAGAACTATATTTAAATGTAATGTTTTAAATCTTCAGTTTAAATTTTTAATAATATTTGGGAAGTCATTTTAATGAAAATTACCCAACCTTATTTGCCATATTATCAATGTTAAACTGATTCTAAATTCACTAGGATAAAATGAAGACTTACATGAAGCAAACAACATGAAGCAGAACTGTCAATTTCCAAGGGACATGAATTTAGACTATGTTTTCAGCCATGAATCGATGCCTATGCTGCAGCAGGAGGAGAGGGATGACAAAGTAGAGGAATAAGTTATCTAGTTTGCCTCCACATGACTGAAATTCACTAAGATAATTGACAACTCTCCCTTTGTAGTACCCAGCCTGGGTCTCAAACCAGTTAGCTTAAATCATCCCACGTGGTGAAGTTTATCCATTTATAAGACACTTAAATCTGGGAAAGCCACGGCTCCATAGTATTAACAGCAGGTCAACGGACAAATCACATCCGAAATTCAAAACAAATAAGAAAAGATCAGTCAATCTCAGGCTTGTTAAGTGCATTTTTATTGATTGTGTTTTCCTCCTTTGGTGTGAATCCAAAGGACAAAAACTGGTCCTGTGGCTTTTACTCTTTCATTATCCCAAACAAGAAAGGGAGGATGGTATCGAGAAGAGGAGCATAAAATAGCTGTTTCTGCAAAAATGATCACCTTCCTCATTGCTTCATAATTTACTCCCAGTCCATAAGGTCCTCAGCTCCTGTGATTGCGATGATGGATTACTCCACTTCAGCTACAGCGGGCAAAGACGCGGCAATGTATCACTCTGCAGGACGTACAATAGAACAAACCAACCAGCAGGACTGAATGGCAAGCGGAGGTGCCAAGGGAATTCTCTTCAGCGGAGAAGCAGAGAGTCGTTCCTTGGAATTATGTAAAATGCAGCTTGTAAATATTGCTCCCATCGTGGACACATGCATGTGCGACTTGACAGAAAAGGGCAACACTGGCACAGAAGAATGCAAAAATATTTTCCACCTCAGTGCCCGTATTTTTCACATGGCCAGATTTTGCATTAAATACCGCTCTAGATCTATGATCAGAGAATTGTTGAGAATGGAAATATATGTATACATAGGGACAGAGGAAAACTGCGTGTGGTTTTATTATTAAGATTACACGGAAGCTTGCAATTCAGCACTAAGGTAATGTTAAATTGTTTGGCAATAGGTGATTAAATTGCTTTCTAAGATCATCTCATATCTCTTTATAAGTCGATCATAAATTTGAATTGACTACATGAGTATGCAGAACAATAACAAACAAATTTCGGCTCTTCTGGAAGTTCTGTCATCCATTAACAAAAGGATTCTTGAATTTCTAGACTACGCAAGTGGATACACTCACTTCCACTTCTGTCTGTACTATGTAGCTTCTATAGGAAATAAATATGTTAACTAACCATACTTCACATTTTCACATGATCTGATGGAAATCTGCCTTGTACAGAATAAGGTTAAATGCTTATGTCCTAGTAGGATTTTGGCAACCAAAGCCTCACATTAACAAGACCTCGGTGGCTATTAGAAGTGCCTCTGAGTGACCAGCAACTAGCAAGAACTACTCCTTGGTCATGTCTTGTGACCAATTCACAGGTCCCTTTGACAAGTTGTTCTTTATCGTTTAAATCTGAAAACTGCATAGGTGACCCTTCTTCGTTGGTTTGATTGGTTGGGTTTGCTTTTGGTTTTAACTAGTGTGGCAAGAGACCTGCTTTTTTCTTTCCACACTAGCAGGGCCAGGGACAGTGGCAAAAAATAAAGTAGAACTCATAAGAAGTAGTAGCCTAGTGGAATTTCAGGCACCCACTTCTATATAGTCCTGCCATGTTTAATTTATATAGACATCAAACTGTGTGTGTGTGTTTGTATACACATGCATGCAAAAGTGTGGTAAAATTGGGTCAATCCACAATCTTACTTAAAGTATTGAGCTTTCATGACAAATACAGTGATTTTTTATAAGAGAATAAAACCAAGATGTGGGTTTTATCTTTTACATTTTGCAGTAGTTACATTTGACGTTTTAATTTTTTATATATATTTTGTGGGGTTTAAATTCATTTTTTAAGTTTTGGCTCTAAAAAGGAAAAGTGACTAAAGAGACAATGATGACTATAAAAATAATATTTTGTGTACTTTTCATCCTTAAGACAGAGATTTGAGGGATCAGCAGTTAGCATAATGGCTATGTTGCTGAACTCCCATGTAGCCGACTGCAGTTCGAGTCTTGGACCTGATGGCTTAAAGTCACACCAGATGCATGTGCGTGCGTGCTCTAGATTCTGAGAGGAGAAGGAAGGAGAAGGGATTGTGGCGTGGCCATCCTCCTTGGGGGGTGATTTCTCGCTATCTCTCTGTTTCTGTCTGTCTTTCTGGTGAGCATTCGTGCCCTACAGCAAAAACCTCTCCCCCCCCCCAAAAAAAAAAGACAGAGATTTGAGGGGTTGTCTCATGGCATGGTGGTTAAGAGCATTGGACTCCCACAGGGCCAACTGTGGTTTGAGTTCTGGACCTGGTGGCTTGCTTTCTCACTTTCTCTCTCTGTGTCCCTCTTTGGTCAAATTAAAAATAAATAAATAAATAAAGTTAAATGATAAAATAATTCTTTTAAAAAAGACAGATTTGAAACCACAATTTTACTTGTGAATAGACAATAGAACTCTGCTTTAGCTTCTTAGAACATAAGCTACACGCTAAATAAATACCTCCATTGTGTTTTATAAAATGCTATCATTTGAAAATGGGACTCTGCAGTCAAGTAAATTTGGAAAACAGTTGGTGAACCAAAGTTAAATGGACAGCTGCACCATATAACTTTGCAAAAACTTTTAAATGGCCATATGCACTGTAAATATCAAGAGCAGATATTGTATGCAGGTTTTTCTGAAGTATATTTGAATCACAAACTTTTTTCTTTACTTAAAATGTGTACATAGCTTTAGAAACTCACAGTTTAAAAAGAATTCTGAAAAATGCTCCCTTGGGGGCCAGCAGGTGGCGTGGTGGTTAAGGTGCTGGATTCCTACATGGCAGATCGTGGTTCAAGTCTCAGACCTAGAGTCTTGATACTCACACTGGATACGTATGCATGAGTGCATGCCCAAAATACCACATGGAGAATAGAGAAGAAGAGATCACCACAGTGTGGTAATCCCCTCTCTCTCTGTCTCTGGCAAGCACACATACCCTATCGCAAAATCCTAAAAAAAAAAAAAAAAAAAAAAAAAAAAGATAAAAAGAGGGGACCAGCAGGTGGCGTGGTGGTTAAGGTGCTGAACACTCCCACATGGCTGACCACGGTTTGAGTCCCGGACCTGGTGGCTTGCTTTCTCACTTTCTCTCTCTCTTCCCCCCTCCTCCGTTCTGAGTATCTCTCTCTCTGGTCAAATTAAAATAAAATGAATGAATAAATAAAAAATAAAATAAAAATTTTACAAAAAAGGAAACAGGAAGAAAGAAAGAAAAAAATGCTACCTTAATGTTTGTAAATTCAATTAAGAATTACTGATTGATATTTTATATATTTATATATTTCATATATTTTATGTTATACATATTTATATATTCATTTATACATTTAAATATCATATATAATATAAAATACATATATATATATTTAAAAAATTTTTTTTTTATTTTTAGAGGTTTTTGCCTTAGGGTGCATGCACTCCCAGAGAAAGAGAGACAGACAGACACAATAAGAGGAAAAGTGAGAAATCACACCCTGGGGGGGATGGTCACGCCACAATCCCTTCTCCTCCCGGGATCTTTGGCATACTCATACACGTGCCTGGTGTGATTTTCAAGCCACCAAGTTCAGAACTCGAACCATGGTCGGCCATGTGGTAGTCCAGCAATGTAAATGATTGGTATTATATTTTAATCACTATTGTCAGTATTTTGCTATAACACAGTGCTATGGGCTATGCAAATTTCTATTATGTATTCACTTTTCTCTCTCTCCTGTTGGAACCCTGTCTCAGTTGTCTCTTTACCTGGCAAACTTCTAAGTAGGTTGATGACCATTGGTCACTAAAATGATTTATGTTGAAGAAACTTGTTAACGCCCTTAATTATGAATACATCAACCAAGTTTTGATATCTAGAAGTCTTGATATGTTCCTGACCACTTTCCATGAGAGATGTATTCCATTACAAATTGTAAAATTATCAGCAGTTTTGAGTTTTAATTTAGACTGGTAGCCACTTTTATTTTTTTCATTTTATTTGCCAGAGGGCATATACACTTGCCAGAGAGAAGAGAAACATTTCCAGTGTGGTATGGCCATGCAGAATCCCCTTTCTCTAGTTCTCCATCCTGTCAAGATTTGGGCATGCATACACATGCACCAAGCATGTTTCTCAAGGTGTCAGGGCTGGACTTGAACCTCATTAGACCATGTGGGATCTGGCTCCCTATACCCAGCACTTCCTGCTCCTCTATGGAACTAGTCCCCTGAGCTGGTAGCTATTAAAATATTCATTTCCACTTAAAATGTCAAGACTCACAGCTAGTGAAGGGTAGTAGAATATTGTTGTGGAAAGAGCATTGGGCTGAGAACTAGGGAACTAGGGTGTAATCGCAAGTAATAGCACAAACTCAGGCAAATGACTTTTAGGGCCTCAGTTTCTCACCTGTAAGATAAAGAGAGTATATATATATATATATATATATATATATATATATATAGGTGTATATATATATATATATATATATATATATATTTTTAGAGAGAGATTTTTGCTATAGGGTATGTACACCCACTGGAGGGACAGAGAGAGGCAGAGAGACAGAAAGGAAGAAATCACCTCCCCTTAGGGGGGATGGCATGCCACAATCCCTTCTTCTCTAGCCTCCTCTTGGGATTTTGGGCATGCATGCACATGTGCCTGGCATGAGGTTTAAGCCACCAGATCCTGGCCTCAAAATGCAGTTGACTATGTGAGAGTCCAGCGATGTAACCATTGCACCAGCTGCTGGTCCCAGGAGCATATGGTTCTTATGTTCTGACCATGGAACGGGAAATCAAAACTAAATAAGGATTAAATTATGATGGTTCTTTTCTGAGATGCATGAGCTGTTCTTACTGCAAAAGGAGGTAATTTAATGCTAAAATTGTATTTCTCACTTTTCTTAATTTTCTCCTTAAAAATTTATAAAGGGGCCAGATGGTAGTGCAGTAATAAAACACGACACACCACAAGGCACTGTCATGTAGTAATGTTACCAGTTCAAATCTGGAGACCTTTCCAAATATGTTGGGTACAGGCTTGTCCAGAATCTGCGGTTGGCTGAAGGCCAGTGATGCATTGCAGCATTAAGACCTTTAGTGGTGGGATTTCTGTCTCTCTGTGTCTTTCTTGCTTAAGGGAGAAATTAAAAAAAAAAAAAATTAGGTTCACCTGGTGGCATGGTGGTTAGATGGCTGAATGCTACATGTCCTACTACATGTTTTAAGTCCTGGACCTGGTGGCAGCTTGAAAAACGTGTCAGGTCCATGAGAACATGTACTCAAAATCTTAAAAGGAGAAATGGAGAAGAGATTGTGGTGCGATCATTTCCCATGGGGGATGATTTCGCTCTTTCCTTCTCTCTCTCTATCCAGCAATCGCGTGAGCCCTCTAAGCAAAACAAAGAAAGTATAAGAAAGTTTTAAAAATGAAAAATAAAATACAGAGAAGGCCTTCTGCACTGACACAGTGTAGTACACCCCTCTGCAATGATGAAGGTAATATGAAAGATTGGAATTTTGTTCTTGAATCAACCTGTACATGCCATGTGCATGCATTGCTCGTGTTCCTGGCTTGAAACGGCTGGGGAAGGACTGTGGCATGAGACACCATTGAGAGTACTTGCTTCTCCCTCTTTCTGTCTTATGAATTATATATGTATTTGTGTGCATATGTGTGTATGTGTGTCTATACATACACAGAATAGAGGATAACAGAACAAGTGTGTTTAATAAAGCCTAGGATAATTAAGATAACTTTTCTGCTCTACCTTAGCAATCAAGTTATTGTAGATAAAAATATATGCTGCATATTACAAATTGAGCAAGGAAATTGAAGACTTTTGTTTTTAGAATGAATGTTAATCTATAGGCTTTTTTTCCCCTCAAAAGCAGTCTGCAGTCTAATATATTCAGAATTGAGTTGCATATCTTTCAACACATCAATCTACCAACACAATGCCTTTTTAGTGCCTTTCTGTTTGAAGAAGAATGTGTACCTACTTGTTAGAAATCTTGGCACCCTCTCTCCTCTGTATGTAGGAGATATAATAGCTTGACATTAAAAGAACTTAGCTTCGACAAAATATACCCATTAAGAGTCACAGCTAAATTCTTGGCAAAGAAAAAAAGGTATGTAAAAGAAAAGTGTGAGTTCATGAGAAGAACACAAATTAAGCCTTTTAAAATTCCTTTGGTTTAACTACTTATGTTTCTTTCATCGTTCAGTAAAACACATTCATTATTTTTTTATGATTCACTGCTATCATTTCTTTTTAATTTTCAATATGTGTCAAGTTTTTCCACCTAACAGACACATAAAATGCTTTCTACCATTAAAATTTTAAGAAAATTTGTGCTTAAAAACATACTGTGACAAAAAAAAATACGAAAATGTTTGCCGATATTGTGGCTTAAGAAAGAAAGTTAAGAACAAGTCAAAATATAAAAATAAATATATCTCATCTTGAAAGGGTAGAAAATTTTGTATTTAATTTGTGGATAAAGACAAATATCTTTCACTTTGAAAATGGAGAAAACATTGTATGTGTTGGGCCACGGTATTGTAAATCTGTTCAGGTTCTTATTTTGTCATTTGTCTCAGACGTAAAGGAGGCACAATTACCAGGATTAGCAGCCTCCTCGGTAAGCTTGTTGAAGATGATGGGTATCTAGTTATTGCTTTAGGGCATGCAGATGGACTCCCCAGAGCCCTGAGACAGAGTCTTATTCTACCTGCAGGCACCAAAGCAGGTGTGTGCTATGGATGGGGCTGTTCCAATGGAACATACCACAGGTGATGCTAATTAAAGCAGCTCCGGAATGATGAAGGAGCACCAGTTTATGGCTGGTGGTGGAGTGTGCCAAAGGTTAGTGAAAGGCAGGATTGTCTGCTGGTCCAGGGAAGATAAGAATACAAAAAGGACACAGAAATGGGTTTGAATGCAGGCACCGATCAGTGTGCCTTTTACACTACACAATGCTGCATCTGATGTGTGATTTTAGCAGTAAAATTGGGAGCTCTTGGAAGAATGTACTAATTTATGAACATGAATTTGTGTCACCATTTAAGTAGTTACTCTCATTTTTGTGTCTTAAAGAGGGAGCATCAAGAACATTAGATGAACTTTAAGTAAGTTGTGATTAAAATAAAAAGCTGAATCATGCTATTATAAATAGCTTTATATAGTGCTTTGGCCTATATTAAGAAAGGTTAATTTCAATAGCATATGAACTGAATACATTTACACCTTTCCCTGATTTACCAATTATTTAAAAAAATATTTGTTTAGAAAAGAGACATTACATTCCATAGAACAGTATAATCGCATTTTATTGGCATTATGTTCAAATGGCTAATTCTAATAATTATAAGCCAGAATTTATTAATGTTTAATTTACTGTCGATAATTTAAAATTTTACATATGTGCTTCATCAGTAATTTTTTTAGAGGTTTTTACCTTAGTGTGTGTGCATTCACTGGAGAGAGAGCGAGACAGACAGTGAAAGGTAAAGTGTGAAATCAACCCCCAGTGGTGATAGCCACACCACAATCCTTTCTCCTGTATTCTCCTCCCAGGATCTTGGGCACATATGTACATGTGCCCAGCATGATTTTCAAGCCATCAGGTCTGGAACTAGAACCACAGTCTGTCATGTGGGAGTCCAGCAACGTAACCACTATGCCACCTGCTAGCCCCAACAATTTCATTCTACTTTGAAATGATTATACTAACCAGTAAGAAAGATTATCTAAAGAACAGTGAATGTTTAAAATAAAGAAGTCAAACAGTGACTATTACCGATTTCAACAGGATTTACCATAGAGCAACTAGTTGATAGTAATTGCACAGAACACCTAAGGAGAAGGCGTGGTGTAATTGATCATTATGAAATTTAGTTAGTGTCAAGTTTGTTCTTGCTCAACAAACTACCTTAACCCTTAGTGACTTAAGACCAGAACTGTTTTGTTTTAAGAGTGGTTTAGGAATTCAGGAACTCTTTGTGCTTGACTGGACTGGACATTGCCTCTGTTCCTGTGGTGTTTTATTTGGCTACATTCAGCTGAATTATCAACGGGATATCAGGTAATGTTGGGGGTACTGAGCTAACTTGTGAGTGGAATTCATTCACTATGGTATCTCAGATTAAATGGCTGGAATAGCTGGGCCTGGTTCAGCATCTCCCTCTCTCTTCTTCCATATCATCCCTTTAGTAGAATAGCTGAGAACTGCAAGAAAGGGGAATTAGAAGCTGCAGGTAAGACTCAGTGTCAAGAGTTACACAGTGTCCGGGAACAGCAGATGGTGAAATGGTTAAGTCGCTGGACTCCCACATCGTCAACTGCAGTTCAAGTCCTGGACTCAGTGGCTTAAAATTCAAGCATGCCCAAAATCCCAAGAGGAGACTGGAGGAGAAGGGATTGTGGCATGGCCATTCCCCCCCCCCGAGGGAGATTTCTCTTTCTCTTTGTCTCTTTCTGTCTCTCTGGCAAGCACAAGCACCCTATAGCAAAAACATCTCTTAAAAAAAATGAGTTACACAGTGTCAAATCCACTGCATTCTCTTGGTCAAAGCCTGTTACCAACCAGCTCATATTCAAGGACAGGGGTAATACTGGTTCATCTAAAAAGTCATGACACGTTTTGCATAGGAAAACAGAAAAATACATCATGACTTTTCTGATAACTCAATAGATTCCAAAGCTTCACATGAGAATGGAAGGGGACAGATTTTTGTGGCCATTTTTAGAAACACAACCTAAGTTCATTTAATATTTTTTGGTTTGCTGCCAGAAAATGTCATATATCTTATAGACCTAACAATAAAAATTATATTAGACCTTATAGATGTTATCCCTTGATTGAGAGGAGAAAAATATCTTGGAATAATCCCTTGCTAAATATATAAATTTGAAACCATCTTGAAAAAAATAGTTAAATAGCAAGTCAGAAGCTATATCCTTATTGCCCTGAAGCAGTGCAGTGAGATCTGTTTCAACAAGAAGTACATGTTCATTACAAAGCCCAACCTCAGTGCACCTGGCCTCACAAAGAACTGTTAAACTGGAATGAATGACATAAGCTGCTATGGGTGAGAATTCTCACGCACTTCTTAGGAGTGGCTCTTCCTAGAAACACACTACTGATATTTTGCCAGGTCATGGTGGACATACTTCATGGCACTTGAGAGTGATGATTTCTGGAATTTTGAAGGAACTTATCACTGAAATCATAGAAATTCTAATTTCCTAAAGGACCTGAAGGAGAAACTACTTCAACCCAGGAGTAAAAAGATTTTTGTAAATATTGGGCTGTCAGAAATGTTATGGTGCATTTTTACATAGAAAAAGAAAGTCATGACTTTTCCAACAACTCAATAATATAACAGAAACAATGAACAGAAACATCACAAAAGCTACTACAAGAAGATAATTTGATGTTCATCTACTCTGCCTCAATCACTTCCATGGATAAGAGTGAAACCCTGAGAGGTAGAATCTTGCTGAGAGGCAAAGAACTGATAGGTTGCCAAACCAGGACACTTGCTCTGATGGCTTCCCACCTCCCACTGCACCACATTGGCTCATATGACTTGGTTCTGTGTCTAGATCAGGGATTGGCACACTATGGCCTGTTTGTGTAGAGCCCCTAACCTACATTTAAAAATTATTTTTAAATAGCTAAAGAAAGACGAAAGAAAAAAAACAGTTTGTGACATATTTTGTAAATACATTTAAACTTTAATGGTTATAAATGAAGTGTAATTATTTGTTTGCTTGTTTTTTGCCATAGGATGGCAGAGAGACAGAGAGAGGAAAAGTGAGAAATCACCGCCCAAGGGGAATGACCACACTACAATCACTTCTACTCCATTTTCCTTTTGGGATTTTGGGCATGCAGACACATGGGCAGGACATTTTCAAGTCAACAGGTCTGGGACTAAAACCACAGTCGACCATGTGGGAGTCCAATACCTTAACCACCATGCCAACCACTAGCCCCTATGAATACAGTTTTACTGGTTATGAATGAAGTTTTCATTTATGTGTTTGTTGTGGCAACTTTCACACTACAAATGCAGAATTCTGCAGTTCTATAGAGCTCTCATTTGGTCCACCAGCCTGAGATATTTACCATCTGACCCTTTAGAGAATCAGTGTCCTAACTTCTGCCCTAGCTTTTTTCCTTCTTTTTGGTCTATTATCTAAATATTTGTTCTTACATTCCTGGCCTTTTCTTTCTTTTCCCTTTTTTTCAATTTCTTTCTCTCTGTATCTCATCCTTATTTCTTTCCTTCCTTCATTTTGCTCAGACTTTCCCTTTAGTATGGTTCATGTAATTTTATGTGTGTGTGTGTGTGTGTGTGTGTGTGTATAAATATAAATTATATATACATATGATTAGAATCAAGTTATGCATCTTTGGTAGAAATATCACGTGTTATGTAATTTTGAGTTTTCCTCATTAATCATGATAAACCTTGTCACTGCCATTGGGCAGCTTCTTCACAGTAATATTATACATTTTTCTCTGTGTTTGATAAGAATCTGGGGTGAAGGTTACTGTATACTAACATTTACATTCCTCATCAAAGTTTCAACTAGCTCATTTACTTAATTTGTCATTATGACCATGTGGTTTCTTAATGTATTCATTGAAATATAATCTATTACTGGCATTATTTATTCTGATATTCAGTATGTCTTTATTTCTCCAGTGGGAACCCTTTAAGCTGACTTCTGCATGGTTTTGATCTTTTCAAATGAACACGTCATTGCTTCCTGATATCACAGTGTAGGCCAGACTCATCTCCTCTGCTCTCGTCCCTGACCCTGTCATCATTTCCATCATTTCCTTTGCATTGTTGCTTTCACTGCCTCTCAGTGGATAGATACAGGGATTATATATATATATATCTATATCTATCTATCTATCTATCTATATATATATATAGAGAGAGAGAGAGAGAGAGAGAGAGATTTTATACACACACACACACACACACACCACACACACACACACATGCTTAATGTAATATATACATACATTTAAACCCACTCTACCCTGTTTTATTTTCTCTGCATGACAACCGAATGTATGTTACTCCACAAATGGGTAACAATTTGTTCTCTCAGATCATTCGCAAATGCAATTAGTCACTTGCTCTTTCAGTAAAGAGGTGAGTGGCCAATTTCACCTGCAATTAACCAATTACTTTATGTTTTTTTTTTTTTTTTTTTTTGGTTTTGCTTGCATCTGCGTGTTCTTAAATATTGCACTGCATCTAAATATCTAGGGGAAGGCAGGGGACAATAGTCAATCCCAGCTCAATGAATTTGAGGCAGCACATGCTTTCTTCTAGAATGGGCTAAAAAATTTTAAAATAGAAAAAAGTATAATTATATTTTTCTTTTTAGTAAGAAAAACAGAATCCGCATAGAGTAAAGTGTGGAATTGCAGAGTGGCGTATCAATGTCAGTGCCTGTAAAGCTCACTGGCTTGTGTAAGGGCTCTCATTTCATAGACCATTTGTTGCAATGTCTCCACTAAGTCAGCAGATTTTAAGAAATGAATAACAGTGTTACTTGGTCTTTCTCTATTTTTTAAGATAAATGCAGACATAGATAAGTGATTGATATATAGACATAGGTAGACAGATGATACATACCATCGAAAGGGCTTAATGTTAGTATTTTTAGTATTTTTTGTGATGTATTTTGCCTACAAATAAGATATCTTATTTCAGTGAGACTCCCATCTCAAACATACAATTAAAGCAACCCATTTAAATTTAAGATAAGAAGAAAAACATTGCTTCTGTGTTGCTCTTTGGTTCCTGTCACAGTGCTCATCATAATCTAATAGAATTCCCACTGCATAACTATAACTCCTCTCACAAGATTTAGATTCTCATTCCAGTAACTTATATAATGACAGCAAGGGAAATTACTACCTATAAATAGTCAGTTGTGCCAGGTACCTCTTGGAATTTGCTGACTTATAGGTTAAAGAGCCACCTTGGTCATTTACCATGTGATGAATCTTCTTTCACCTGAGAAAAATGGGATTGATCAACTGTTCTAGAACGACCCATTACTTCATGGCATGGGGTAGTCTATTCCACAGAGGGAAAAAAAAAAATCCCCACAGGGCACGTGCACTCATCAGAGAGGAAAAGAGAGAGACAGAGAGAGGGAAAGTGAGAAATCACCCTCCTCAGGGGGATGGCCACCCCACAGTCCCTTCTTCTTCATTCTTCTCTCAGGATTTTGTGCATACACACACATGACCAGTTTGACTGTCAAGCTGCCAAGTTCGTGACTCAAAACCACAGTCTGTCTTGTGAGACTCCAGTACCTTAACCACTCTGTACCTGCTGGCCCTGAGACATTTATTTTTTAATATTACAGTACAGAGGGAAAAAAAGCAGGAGATATTCTTCAAATTACAAGAATTAGGAAACATTAAGATTTGGGCTGAAAGTATTTCAAATCATTAATCTTTTTGAAGGATATTCTTACCTTACCTAAGAGTTTATAAAATAACTAGACATTTACTTTTTAAACCCAAAGAATATTCAGAAGTTTCCTGATGAGGTGACCTCTTTTAAAAAGATGGGAGTTTTATTTTCAGCTGCTCCCAAAACTGAAAGCAGTTATGTACAGACTCACTCTATCCCTCTATATTCCATTTGAAGAAGCTTTACTTTTCCAATGATGAAAGTATACCTACAGTAAAGAGCAAGGCTAATGGAAGAGGCAAGTATATAACTCAATTATTTAGAAAAGTGAGTTGTGATTCCTGAAATTAAATACAAAAAGGAAAGGAAAGGAAAGGAAAGGAAAGGAAAGGAAAGGAAAGGAAAGGAAAGGAAAGAAAAGAAAAGAAAAGAAAAGAAAAGAAAAGAAAAGAAAAGAAAAGAAAGAAATTGGGGCATATATCCAGTTTCATATTGGTAATATACAGGACACTGGCATGCAGAGTTGATAGAAAGGCATTTCTTGAAGGATCAAGACAGATACAGTCATCCCTTGAAGTAAAAATAGAGTAGAGTCAAAAGAATATATAAAGGGCAAGACATATTTAAATATATTAAATAATTATTCACTCAATGGTTGTTAAGAATCCCTTGACAGATTAAAAAGGGTTACAAAATCTTCAATACTCTTTTCCCTAAACATACAGATTCTCTACTTTGATTAGTAGACCTTTGATTTGACTGATAGCATAGAGCAGAATTATGGTGTGCTAGTTGCTGGCCTATGACTTAAGAGATTGGTAGTTTCTACTCCCTGTCTCTTGGAATACTTACTCTTGAAATCCAGCTTCCACACTATAAGAAAACACAAGCAACACGTGGAACAGGCCGTGTGGAGAGGAATCAATGAACAATGAACACCTCCCGGTAAGTTCCAGCACCCACCTGCCGGCCATGTGAGTCAGTCATCTTAGACATGTATCTGCCTGCCTAGTCAAGTTGCACCAGTTGATGCCACGTGGAGCAGAGATGAGCTGACTCCATCAATTCCTATCATTCACGATGCGGATTTTTTCTTTTATCGAAGTAAAGTATTGTTTTTGTTTTAACCACTCAGTTTTGTGGTTATATATTGTAAGATTGATAGGCAAGAGACCAAGCATGTATATAATAGGACTAGAACTGTATAAAGACTATTGTACATGAAGGGTTTTTTTTTTTTTTTTTTTTGAGAGGTTTTTGCTATAGGGCGCGTGTGCTCGCCAGACAGACAGAGAGAGACACAGAGACAGAAAGCGAGAAATCACCCCCCAGGGGGGATGGCCACGCCGCAATCCCTTCTCCTCCATTCTCCTCTCAGGATCTTGGGCACGCATGCACACACACCCGGCATGAGTTTAAGTCACTGGGTCCGGGACTCGAACCGCGGTTGACTACGTGAGAGTCCAGCGACATAGTCTTTACGCTAACTGCTGGTCCCATGAAGGGTCTTCAAAAGGTTGTGAAAAAATAAATTGAAGTGTGAAGTGAATTTATTTTGGTGAAAATTTGAAATCCATGCATAGACATTTTTTTCATAATATACACTTTCCATGAACTATTTGAAAAACTCTGCATAGTAAAAAAAGTGACAAATATGAGTCCTGTGTTCATGACACTCACAGAATAGCACAGTGCAGCTGGAAAAATGTGGAATTATAAAAAGAGAATATGGTAAAAGAGAGTCGAGGTAAATATATATTGATAACAGAAAGGTGCTTAAAATACAATAATCGAAGAATTTAAAACATTTTTAGATATCAATGTAAAATAAACTTTTCTTAAGTGGAGAATGGTGCTTTAGGGTAATGAAGGTGATGTTGGTGCTTTAATTCAGCTAGAGAAGGCCACACTAAAAGTTGACACCATTTACTAGACCTGAGAAGCCCATAAGAAGGTAATGAGAGCCTGTGCCAGAAAAAAAGGAATGGAAAAGAAATGTTAGGGCAGAGATGGTATCTGTTTTGTTAATTCATATATCCAATTTCCTAGAACATTATCTGGTACATAATGGATGCTCAACATCTATTTGTGGGATAAATAAATTAAGCAGTTTAAATAGAAGTGACAAAAGTCAAGATGTCTTTTAGGGAAGTTATACTTTCATTCAGTTCAAACCTCCTCCTCTCAGCCCCCAAAGAAATCTACTATAGTCAGCATATTTTCCTACCTGCTTCTCTTCCAAAGATAGATTTATGAATTGCTTTAGAAAAAGATAAAAGGGATATATCACTTGACCATGTTTCTATTCAAGGTCAGTTTATCTAAAAGTATGATTTGGAGGTACCTGAAGAGTATATATTTTAACTTACACTACATCTGATTTCTTATCCTCCCAAACATTTACCTGTATTTTGGTTTTGTGTATTTGCTTATTTGTGTGTCCTTAATATATTACAGGAAATTTATGTGTGAGTTGTCCCTCGGAGATGGTATGTTAAATTAAAATAAGATCTGAAAAGAATCTTCTATTCATATTATCTCAAGAGAAAAGGCCAAAAAGGGTAAAAATATAAGTATAAAGAAATGTCACATTAAGTGATACTGTAAAATAATATATTACCTTATAGAATTCTCATTCTTAGTCTGAGATATTACCTTGGTCACAAGAGTTTCCTAATGGTATATGTGATGTTAGTGATTAAAGCATATTAACCCTTTATTTCTCAAATACATATATGGGTATTGTTATAGGATCTATATTCGCTGCTCTCTAAAAATTCTACATGATTAAAATGACAAAAAAAATTGCTAAAAAGTATTAGTCAAATAACCAAATGCATTTAGTCATGCTCAACTATTTTGTAGCCGAGGTTGTGAAAATAAAGAAACCAACAAAAACTAAAAATGTAGGAAGATAATGTGTTGATTTCTGAGTCTAATTCAAAGCTTACTATAACTATTTTTAGTAAACTACCAAATGGATGTATGAAACATCATTGGATATTATTCAGTGTTTGGGAATTATTTATACCACATGTATTTTGATTGTATAAACATCTGAATTGCTTTGCGTCTATATACTCAAATTTTTCTGAGAAAACAACAACAAAAAAATTGTCCATTATTGGGAAAACTGCTTGTAACTAATTGCCCAGATATAGCTTCCTATTTTAAAAAATATAATTAAGAATGTAACTTCTTATTTAAAAATAATTGTTTGCTGGGGCCAGCAGGTGGTGTGGTGGTTAGGGGCACAGGACTCTCACATGGCCAACCATGGTTCAAGTCCCAGACCTGGCAGCCTGCTTTCTCACTTTCCCTCTCACTCTCTCTCTCACACACACATACCCACTCTGTCCCTTTTTGTTCAAATTAACATGAATAAATAAATAAATAAAGTTAAATGAAGTAATTCTTAAAAAAATAAAAATAACTTTGATAGAATTTAATGTCATTATTTTTTTTTAAAAAAAAAAGAGTGCATACACACATATGTAGGTTTTAGATGCTATGAGGGAATCTTCATTTTATCTGGAAACCATATGCAAAAATAATCAGTTATTATCTATTTATGCATAAAACATTGACCATTTTACTTCATGTCATAAGTAATCTAAATGTTCATTCCTTTGGAACATTGCTTTCCATGGATAGTAACCAAACTTGGAACAAAATTAAATAGCAATATTATATACATTTTCTCTTTTTGCATTTTGCCTTTTCTGGAAATGACCAAAGGATCATTTTATGACAGATTCATATTATCCATGATTTTAAATCGCTAAGAATAAAAATGTTAGATTCCTTTGGTCAGGTTGCCATAAGGACCAAATTTATATTTTAAACAATGCCCCGGAGGATCAAATGATTTCTAAGTTCACAGCATATGTATCACATCTCCATCCATTTTTCTCCAATTCTAGTCCTTTTCATCCTTCAACAGTGAGGATGGGAAAACCTGGATGCATATGGCTAAGGTTGATTTGAAAACTACTTTTCAAACATTTGGAAGTTTTTCAAAACCAAAAACATATTTCCAAGTGATCTTTCTCCCCTACATTTAAATCCATATGTAACTTAAAAGAAACATAATCCACATGCTAGTTCAGATTCACTTACATTAAAATCATAAAAATTATGTTTAATAGCTATTTGATACCCAAGGAACTTTTAAATCAAGCTTCTCTAAATTGTGTGTCTTTAAAAACACCCTCTTCCCTATCCACCCTCACCAGCCCTCACTATTCTTCAAAAAAAAAAATCAGATTGAATTCAGGAACTGTAAATTAGATGTTTTCAGTCTATTGACAATAATTATATAATAAATAAAAATACATTTAACTTTTCCCTTTTTGTCTAGTATCTTATTGTTACTTAAATATCTCCATGCAAGTTCTGAATGCTTTTATTCTTATCAGGATCAATAATCTGAGGAATAAAATAGATTTTTGCATCTGTGAGTTTATATTTCCTTTATAATACAGTAAAATGTGAGCTTTTAAGAACTTTTTAGTGTTTAATTTTAAATAGCGCTGGGCCTTTTTTTGTTCATTTATATTTGTTTTTCAGTTGGAGTCTCACTATGTCTGATCCTCTTGCCTCAGCCTTTCGAGTAGCAGGGACTTTGGGTGGATGTATACCACTGCATCCAGCATTTAGGGTGGGCAGGAAGGGAACTTGAGCTTTCCATGTGGCCTCAGGCTGAACTAGCACACATTGCATGCAGTGGGGGCTCAGAATTAGAATTTTTAAGCAGTGGAAGAAGAAGAAAGAAAAAAAAAAGTTAAAAACAAGAAAGGGAAATGAAGCCAGATCTGTGGTCACTTTTCCTGCCTGAGGCGTCTCATGCTTGAAGAACTGAGAACTTAATCTTCCAAAATGTTGAAAAGACCACCTATGCCCACCTCCTGTGGGTGCAAACGCCCAGCATACCAGAGTTTGTGGGATTCAATCCATGCAGTCATCTCGCCTACATCTACAGGCTGTGAGGACACTAGGGCACCAGGAGCCCAGTCATGGTGTCCTCTGGTGTTACGATTCCAGAACCCCCAAAACCACCATATAAGCCACTCATGCCCTAGGTGAGTGAGGTAGAGCAGAAAGTTCTGGAATCAAGTAAAGACTTCTGACCCGGCCCCAAATTGCTGGAGATTGGTAAGATTATTGGTGGCATGTGGTGAGATTTCACTGATGTAGAGAAACAAGAATATTTAAATAAATATAAAGCAGAAAAGATAGTATACAATGAAGCTATGAAGGACTATCACAATCCCTCCCCTACCTTGTTAATGAAAATACAAAAAATCATGCAGAATCTGCTTTAGAGAAATAAAGTTGACAGTCAGTCTCCCATGGAGAAAGAAGAACCTATGTGAGCATCCAGCCTTATGTGAGCATCTTCTTACCGAAGATCCAGAAGATTATGAGGATGGCTTTTCCATGAGGCACCCAGCTACTGCCGACTCCAGAGGAGCCACCATCTCATCAGTGGATCTGTAGAGAGAGCATGGTGCCAAAGGGTTGGTCAATTGTTACAACAGTTAGAATGCAGGTCCTCAAAAGACAGGTCTAGTCCTTCATGGTTCATCAGTGAAAACTAGAGGCTCAACTTCTTCCAACAGAGAAACACCACCAGGAAAAGAAACTTCTTAAAAGCACAGATTCATTTAACAACAAATTTAAAAGGTGGTGTGGTCTGGAGGTAGAAGGGGATTGGAGAAACTGCTGCTGAGTTTGCACAGAGGAAGAGTTCCACAAAAGGGAGGAGGAAAGGGAGAATGCGGCAGAGCCAGCCTCGCGTAGTCAGAGCTGCATCACTCCTGAGGAAGAGAACTGGCAAACAAAGCTGAGAAAAGGAAAGATGACAAGATCTTTCCAATGGAAATGGAGGAGACACATCTTGAAGAGATGGCAGAGAGCCAACAGAATAGTGAAGAAGGCATGTCTGCTCCTAGGGACAAGGAGAGCGGACAGGAGGGGGTCGCCAGCCTGGCAGGGGAGGGAACTCTGGCTAGGAGAGCAACAGTGCAACAATGGAGGACATATCCCATACCAGAAGAGGAGAAAAAGAGTAGATACAAGTGCTTTCTTTTATATGTTCGATGACTTTTCTCTCCCCCTCGGGTGTGTGCATTCACTGGAGAAAGACATAAAGAGGGAAAGTGAGAAATCACCTTCCAGAGGGGATGACCACACTGCAATCCCTTCTCTTCCATCCTCCTCTCAGGATTTTGGGCATGTAAGCACACCCACCCAGAGTGATTTTCAAGTCGCTGAGTCTGGAACTTGAACCATGGTCAGCCATGTGGGTGTCCAGCGCCTTAACCACCAAACTGCCTACTGGCCCATCTAAATACTTTTGTAAATAAAAAAGTTTTTGTTTTGTTTTGTTTTGTTTTGTTTTGTTTTAGTTAACAAAATGTAAGCTAATGGCAGAAGGGGGAATAGAATGGATCTTTTCTCCATATGACATCTCAAGTCATAACCACTCAGGCATGCCATACACACATAAAGTGATGAATAGATAAGTGTTTTGAAACTGGGACAGGTAAAGGAATGGTCACTATGTAATCATTGCTATAATTTTATCTTTTTGTTTTCCCAAATAGAGTTATAGTTCAAACTTACATATAGTACAACTTTTTAGTTATTATTAACAAAATAGCAATTAATTTATACATTTGAGAAAAAAAATATATTTGATGTAGGGTACATGTACTCACTGAAGAGACAAAGTGAGAAAGAGAAGGGAAGCGTGAGAAAGCACCCTCCAGGGAGCATGACCACATCACAATCCTTTTTCTTTGATTTCTCCTCTAGGATTTGGGGCATGCATGCACAGATGCCCCTTGTGTGTTTTTTAGTCCGCAGCACAAACAGTTGGCAATGTGGGGTCCAGGTTCCTTATTCGCCACCACTGACTGGCCCATAAATTTGATAAAATTCTAACTTATAATGCACTACAACTAATAATTAGGTCTATAGGTAGTGCTCACTGCTCTCCTGGAATCTTTTCTAATGAGTAATAACACAACAGTTTTAGTAGTAGTGGTAATTTAACGTTTTGTATTTGAGCTTTGTAGACATTAATTGAATACATGATATTCTGATGGGAAGTTGATGGGAGATTTGTTTTGGTTTATGAAAGATGCTGTTCTGAGGAAAGACAGCAAAAAGGTGATATATGTAAGAAGAGAGTGGGTTTCATTTCATAGCTTAATCAAGGTTCTACATTCCTATTTACCAAAGGTTTGTTCCGTGTTATCAAAAAAAAAAGCAAAAAAACTAAAAACTAACAGAACACTTATCTGAAGTCATCTGTTTCAAAAGAACTTAGTCTAGAGAAATTCAGACTTGTAATATCAACTGAGTTTTTTTTTAACTCCAGAAATTTCAAAACTATAAATTTTTCTTTCATACTTGCAAATGTATTGTTACATAATTGAAATATGAACAAGCCTGTCCAATGTTTGACTATATTTGATTGTGCTTAAAAATAATGGCTTCTCTTTTGCTTCTACCAGGAATGTTCTTACTAGCCCACTGTTTCATGCAGACCCAACACTTCTGTCACCCATTGTTACAAATGAGAAAACAGAGCAATACTCAAATAGATATCTTTCTGCATTCAGTAGCATTTATCCTAGGGTAGAGTGCATCTCGCCATTTAAATTTATAAGTATTTATTTCAAATGTACAATCCTTAGAGTTCCAACTCCTCTCGACACATAATAACCTTTTTTGTTCATTGTTAGAACTTAGATGTTCTTCAATTTTTGATGGCTTCAAATGAGTCATCATTTGCATCTTTGAATTTAATATCATTGTCAAACTCAATATTTCAAAACCCTTGTTTTTGTTTCTTTTTATTCTTTTTACTCAAAAACAAAATGTTTAATAAATGAAATAAAACAAATCTTTTGTGTAAGCCTTTGTGGTACAATGAGCACAACAGGAAATGTAAAGACTTTTTCATTCATGTTAGATTTTGGAATGCCTGAAACATATTTCCCTCTGTGCACATTATAAAGTAGCTACATCTACAAAGTATCCACTGGGAAAAAAGAGACTCATTTCCCCATTTTATTATACATTAATCCTCAGCTGTTGTGGAAATAGTAAAACAAACTTTTAAAGGTCAAAACAACAATATTATTTTCACTAAAAATGAAGAATAAAGCCACAATTACAGTCAAACTAGTTGGAATAGCATTTCTTCCCTCTAATTTAGTTTTCACTGCTGGACACTGGGTGGGCCGTTTGTTAGGTCAGGTATCTCCTAAGAAAAACTCTACCTGTCAATAGAGTGAGTAACGGCTCGGTGAACATGCAGACCAGTCTAAAGCAATACAAACATTCTATGAGTAATTCTGAATACTCTCTGACTGCTTGTTCCTCACACTTCAGATTTAGTAATAATAGTGAAAAACAGCGAACATTTTGGAAATTTACTAAGTTCCATACTTTGAACTAGGAATTTTATCTGTGACATATAACACTCATTGAATGTGTTTTGCCCACTTTTTACATAAATGGATTAAGGCTAAGAGTAACAAAGTAACTTGAAAAAGATCACATAGCTAATACATTTTGGAAAACATCATGCTTTTTATAACTGCACTTCCAAAACATATCTAAGACATAAAGGCCTGTCACTATGCCCCCTCACATCCTTTTTGGTTGGTGACCATTCTGTAGATATATACTATATAATTTTTATCCTCTCAAGTGGCCCTATGTCATTTAGAAAAAACTTTAAATATCTGAACAATGTATGAACTTTAGTTAATATAATGTAACAATATTGATATTGATACAGGGGTACCATGTGGATATAGGAAGTCATTCAGAGAGGAAACTGGTATAATATACATGGGAACACTCTGGTTACACTCACCACTTTTCTAGAAATCTTTAGCTATTCTACAATGAAAAACTTAAAAGGTGGTTCCATAGGGGCAGCAGGTGGCATAGTGGTTAAGGCACCAGACTCCCACATGGACAAGTGTTGTTCCAGCCCTAGACCTAGCAGCTTGAAACTCATGTGCCTAAAATACCAAGAGGAGAGTGGAGGATAAAGGATTGCATCATGGCCATCCTTCAGGGGTGTTTTTTACTTTCTCTCAATATCTCTCTCCAGTGAGTATACATGCCATATGGGTGAAAAAAATCCTTCCATATAAAACAATTTATCCTACCACCAACAGATATCCCATTATAATTTCATTATATTTTTGCTAAAGAGGGCCATAATGTACTCAAAATTATATTGGTTGGTCTTATTAAATGCATTCTTCTCATCATCAGAATCCTTTATCTTCTTAAATCCACGAGAGCCTAAGGATTGTGAAAAAAATACAAAAGCAAAGTAAAGTAATCAAAGGAAAAGTGTTTGCAAAGATGTTATAAACAATCTATCAACACGAATATGAACATATTTTAATAAGCTTGGACATGACAGAGAGAGTTGTAATATACAAAGAGATTTACAAGTATGAAAGCTGAGGGAAGAAGTTGCAACTTCAAGCATTAAGATCTTAATTCATAAATCTGAAGGGAAATAGACAGAAAATAAAGGTATTAGAAGAAGATACGAAAAAATGTAAAATACTAAATGTCTCTTTCATGAATTTTGGTGAATATATAGCAACACACAAGCTACAAATTCTAATACACTGTTTGAAGAATGAATGTGAGTGCAGAAGCATCAACATAGCATTTTCAAGTCAGTGAAAAATAATTTATAGTACCTTGGTTGAATTAAAAGGGATTTTAGAGGAGCCACAGCAGGTGGCGTGGTGGTTGGGGTTGCTGGACTCCCACATGGCAGACCATGGTTTGAGTCCCAGACCTGGCTGCTTGCTTTCTCACTTTCTTGCTCTCACTCTCTCTCTCTTTCTTGTTCTGTCACTCTCTGGTCAAATTAAAAATAAATAAAGTTAAATAAAATAATTCTTTATAAAAGAGGAATTTAGAATATAACTTTTCTTATTGAAATGCATTTTGCTGTTCTAAAAATGCAAGGCATTTGGGAATGGATTAGAAGGATTATCAAATATGTTCCAACAAATCATAAATACTTATTCCAGTAATCGTTTTTAAACTTATTTTTACAGCTTATTAGAAAGTATGTTTTCACTAAGTGATAAGGACTGATCAAAATTTATACTATATTAATTTAAAAATATGCTTCAGATACAAAAAAACTTAGTTAATTTAGTACATTCAAAATTCTTATTTTCCTTTCCATTTAATAAGAATTCCAAAAGACCACTTTCCTTCACAGCGAAACCTGTTGAAATAATTACCTATCGAGGACTAGAACTCTCCAGGGATTAGTTATGGATACAGAGCTTTCAAGTTTCTAGGTCACTGAATGGAATCTGAAACCAACCCCACAGTGACTAAATAGTATTATCAGGAAAGCCTGCTAAATGACCTTTATCAAATGGTCTCAGTGGGAGACAGGTGTCCACTGTTGCTGACCATCTGGGTTAAGAAGCAAGAACATAAAAGAGTATAATTGCTCCTAAAAATGGTCTCCCAGGATTTGGTTTAGGCAAAACCCTGAGGGTGGACAAATTCATGGCACAAGGAGTGAACGGAATCTCTTCTTCCTCCCCGCCCCCAACCTCTCCGTAAAACACACACTCGCACACGCACTACCACTTTCCTGCAGGAAATAGGATTTAGTACTTCTATTTTGGAATGAAAAAAACTGAATTTTCTCAGGTCACATTAAGATATGGATAAAATAAACAAACGTGATAAATACATCTAGAGAAATGTGGGTATTAATTACACAGATTTAAAAATGATGAAGGCATGTGCTTAACATTTTCAAAACATATTACACTGCACATTGTCATAAGCTGATTTTCCTCTGCTTTGGAAATTTGAGCCGTTGTCAGCATAGGTCTATGAAAGCTTTGGTGGGGAGGGAAGGATATGAAATGTGGGATTGGAAAGAGCAGGGAGCATGGTGGAATAAGTGCTAAATGAATGATGAAATTGATTCAAATCCATTTCACTTGTTACTGTAACAAATTGTTTTCATAATCAGAAATTGAAATAGAATCTTTATTGTTGAGGATGGACTATCTGTGAAATCCATGCAGCAATGTTGGGGTATGGGTTAAAGCTTATAGTTCTCCCCATCTCCCCACCATCTGACCCAGAGAAAGAACAAATCGAAGGCAGAATCTCTGTTACTTATTTTGGCCACAATCAGTATGGAGACTTGTGTCTGGTATTCAAATCATCTTTCTACGTAGCATACTAATTTTAGCTAAGCTCCTTCTTTGAAAAATGTGCTTAAAAAAATTAAAGCTGCTATACAAAGACTTTAGAGTAAGATGGGGAAAAGAGAGCTTGTGGTTGATGAAATGCAAATGAGGCTTGGCTCAGACAGCTGGCTGCTTTGGGATGACATGGGTGATAAATGGTTCTTAAAACATGAGCAGGCATCAGACTCCTGATTCTGTGTCAGACTGGCAAAAACAGCAGTATTACTAGATGCTTCCTTTAATTAATGCAACACTACTGCATTAGTCCGGACATTGCCGATAAATGGGAAAGAACTGATATCAGAGGTAATATCAGGAATCTTTCAACCTTGAAGCTGGGATGTGTTGGCCAAAAGCTGCGGTATCGTAAGAGGTTTAATTGTATTTGTAATGTACCAGTGCACCATGACAAAAATGGGGAGATAGTGTAGCCAGGACCGGGAAGGGCTGTGATAAATGAGGGAGAATGAGTGATTACACAGCCAGAAGGAGTGTGAAACAGACAAAGAACCAGCAAATGGAAGGGGGGAAATCAGCCACCACTGTAATTTGAACAGTAAGAACTCAGGAACTTTGAAGTGGAGGGAAGTATGGTATTAATTTGCTCCAACAGGATGTTAGGGTAGAGTATTCACAAAACAAATAAACAACTCAGGGTGCCCCTAAATATGGTCAGTCAGCATACGCCTTATAGAAACACACACATTTCAAGGTAGATGCAAACCTATATATTATTGGGAAAAAAGTCTGAGAAATACTTTTAAAATATACACACACAGGGCTGACCTTGTAGCACAGAGGTTAATCACGGCAGAGGGAATTGTAACCCAAATGACCAACCATGGTTCGAATTTTAGCCCAGGGGCTAACAAAACACACTGGCACTTGTGCCTATGCTGGGGATCCTGGTGAAATGGAGAGATGGAGGAAAAAAGCATTGAGATGTAATCAGAATCCATTGGAGTATGACTTCTCCTTTTTCCTTCTCACTCTCTTTCTATGATGCATATACATACACCCTCTGGCAAAACACAAATACACGCACACAAACATGCATACACACACGAGTTTTTTTTCTAATTACTATTTTTTATTAACAAGACAATTGTTGCAATGCAATATTTCACTACATGAGTACAATGTATACAATTAATCAAGTATTATTGTAGTATATCCATTATCTTAACCACTATATACAGTAAATTGTTTTGTTTTAATTTTCTAGAGAGTGTGTGCACTTGTGCAGGAAGAAAGAGAGAATCAGAGAAATCAAGAAAGCAATACCCATGGGGATGATCACACCACAATCCTCTCTCCTCCACCTCTCCTTCCTTTGGGATTTTGGGCATACATGCACATGTGCCTGACATGTTTCTCAATCCGTTGGGTCTGGAACTTGAACTGCACATAGGCTATGTGGGATACAGTCACCTTAATTACTAAGCCACCAGCTGGCCCAGTTGTAAACTATTGTGAACCAGTCTCCCCGTTGTACGTTATAACACTAGATATTGTTCCTTCTATCTATCTGTGATTTTGTTTGTGTTAATTGACACCCCTCTATTGCTCCCTGCCCCTCACAGTCTTCCTAGCTTCCAGTAGTCATTCCACATCTCTCTATCTCTTTTTTTTAAAGAATTATTTATTTAATTTTATTTATTCATACATTTTGATTTTAACTTGACCGGAAGGGGACACAGAGAGAGAGAAAGAGGGAAAGTGAGAAAGGAAACCACCAGGTCCAGGACTCAAACCATGGTTGGCCATGTGGGACTGTCCAGCGTCTTAACCACCATGCCACATGCTTGTCCCCCTACATCTCTATTTTTATGAGGTCATTTTTTTTCCTCCAGTTTTCAGAAATGAGGGAGCACATGTGGTATTTCCCTCTCTATATCTGGTTTCTTTCATTTAACATAATATTGTCTAGTCTCACCCATTTAACCTCATGACTGGATTTAATTGTTTTTAATGGCTATGTAGTTTTCCATTGTAAATATATATCATATTTCCTTTATCTGGTTGTCTGTTGATGCACGCTTAGGCTGTTTCCATATTTGGTGACTGTGAATAGTGCTTCAGTAAACACTGGATGCAGGTATCTCTACAACATACTGATTTCCTTTACTTTGGGTATATGCCTACTGATGGAATTGCTGGAAAATGAGATAGTTTATAAAAAGTATACCTAGGCCTGGCTACCTCTCAAGAGTATCTCATTTCTCTTCACTCTAACCTCTACCTAGAAGTTAACTAAAATCTTTCAGATGACACTAATATTGTAGATATGCTACATCAGAATAAGATTTACTAAAGCAGGTAAGTCATTAAATAATTTTCTGCAACACACAAATGACAGAAGCCCGGCCTCAAATCTCACAATAGAGCCCAGTGAGAATCCTCAGAGGTCATGTTTCCTTTCCCATTTGTTAACTGCCATCGTTGTAACTATAACTACAACCACAACCACATCTACCAGTGTTCTCTCCTGACATGGTTTGGGTACTTTCCTCTTCTGGTCTAACATCTTTCAGCCATGCCATCCTATAGCAATTAGAGCATGGATCAGCCAACACTTGGATCAGCCAACATTTTCTAAATTGGCCCAGATAGAAAACGTGTTAAGTTTTGTGAGTAGTAAGGACTCTCGCAGCAACTCATTTTTGTTAATAGAGAGCAATAATACGTCATGAATAGATATGGCTGAGTTCCAGTAAAACTTTATTTATATAAACAAACAGCAGGCTGGATTTGGCCTGTGGGCTATAGCTTGCCAATTGCCATTGAAACATCCAAAGTCTCTGTGTTTACTTTAACTACTAAAGTCAGTATGGTCTATAATTGTACCTCTTCCACGGGTGCTTATAGAAAGGATATAGGAATGATTCAGATACATTCTCCTATTTATGAATGAGGGGACTTCAAAAAGTTTGTGGAAAAATGTAACAAAAGTATGTTAATTTTTGTACAAAACAAATTTTAAATTCATACATTTTTTCCCCTGTAATACATATTTTCCATGAATTTTTTGAAGATCTCCATACACACATACAGACCCACACGCACATGCACACTGGAGCATACCACTGAGTAATGACTTCTTTCCCTGTTTTTTTTTTTTTTAGGTTTCATATTTTTCTCTAGACAGTGAAAGGTCACCAGGAACTATTTTCAAACGTAAAAATTAGTAAATCACCTAAACCCAGCCATTCCTGCCTATTCTCCTTATTAACATTAGTGTTGAACTTTCCTTACCCATGGACAGCAAAGATACTCCAACACCTCTGTTAAATTTCTGTTATCAGGCATTGTGCTTCATTTTGTCATCTGCAAACGCGGGGGAAATATTTCACAGTTTTGTGTTCATTATCAATTGCACCATCACAAACCACCCCATGGCTGAAAATGAACACTATCTAGCCTTTCAGTCCATCTCCCTGTCAACACCTCAAACACAGTTGGTCTAGGCTGAACTTAGCTGGGTTGGGCTGAACATACTTACTCATCAGCATTCTGTTGGCTGGAAGGAGTTCTGCTGCTTACTGGTTTTCTTTGGGCAGCTTCTCTAGGGAGCCTCTGTTCCACATTTCTCATCTTCCGAGAACCAGGACACTAACTGAGCTATGTTCTTCTTAGGGTAATGACAGAAGCACTATACATCACGTCCCATGATGCAAAGTCAATTCAAACCTTTCTTGTATCGTGCTTACTAAAAGTCCAGTGGTTAAAGTAAGTTCCGCTGGTAAAATCAGGTCACCAAATACTTGTCAGAGGGCACTGCACGCAGAGTGGAATCAGGGAGGTATAAGGATTTGAAGCCAGATATGTAATCTACCAGAGACTGGAAACTAGACAAAACTGGGTACAACTAGCAATCCTGTCAAATTCCACCTGTGTGATCTCGAGTTCAGTTTTTACAACTGTAAAGCAAGGAAGATGATACTTACCATATAAGACCAGTCATATGATTATAAAGATTAAATTACATAATGCAAAATGTGTAACATTTCTAACGCAAAGTTAATCAGCAATATTTTCTAGACATATGTACTATATAACATATATATATGTGTGTATATATATATATATATATATATATATATATGTATTGTTTAAGACAATGCTTTACTGTTTCATGATCCTTCTGCTTCAGCCTCCCAAGTAGCTGGGACTATAAGTGACTGGTATCATGCTTTTTAGGGTAGACAGGGAATTGAACCCAAGCTTTTCCATGTAACCTCAGGCTGCCAAGTAGCAGTGTCAGCCAATGAGCACTACCACAGCTGGGCCTATATTCCTTATATAATGTTGGGCTCAGGAACTGATCATTATTAAACTTTTAAATAGTATTCATGTACAATAGAAACAATTTTTTTAACTGTAGAAAGTGTGTGTGTGACTGTGTGTGTGTGCATGTGTGTGTATGTGTCCTATCAACATGCATAAACAAATAGTAATCTGGGATGCCATTCCTTATATAGCATCAAGTTATATTAACTTCCTCCAAAAAGTTAAGAAAATCAGAATTTTCTACAGTACAGTTGTTTAGGAGTTGATGTTTGTAAAATGTATTTCTTTGAATAAAGAACAACAGCAACTTGGTTTTCTATAAATAAATCTATTAGTCTGGAAGTTAATTTTGTGGTCCTTAATAGAATATTAATCTATTATTGTTCAGCCAACAATTGATTCTTTCCAAACAACTTTTAATATTTAATCTTAAGCTACAAAATTCCTTCTCTGTGATTTGAAAGTAAAATATCTGAATTCTCACAGAGAATTTAATGCAATTATAAATTGTTCAATAGGCCCAGACAAATGATGCATGGTCTTTAATTCTTTGTCCTGTAATGACTATGATTAATTAAATATATGGAAAAATGTATTAACTCTCTTTCCACAGGCTAAAAACTTGCTTCTATCTCTAGAATTTCAATCAATATCCCTGATTTTAGAATTGAATATATTGTTCCTGACATAGAGTCATTAGTCTTTAACTTACAGTTTTCTACATGGCTCTAGCCAAGATCAAGCAACCTTTGCTTTTCCTTGAGAACTTTCCTTATGCAACTTTAAAACTTATTTCAAAGAGTAGAATACTGAAAAATTAAGACTTTTTTCCCTATAACTACTCCTCAGGGAAGATGAATTGTACCAGGGTGGGTTATAATTCTTTTCTCTACAATGTTCATGACATGCACTAATGAAAATGTTCACCTTTATGTTCCTCTTGATTATAACCAAGGAATTTTTGATGCTACAAAGGCATAAATTTTTGTTTCTTGATCGGAAAAGGGCAGCCTGGCTGTGAGGTCTAATTGCTGAAAGATGAAATTTAAGAACTGGAGGTCATTCTGAAGATATAATTCTTTCCCACATCTTGACAACTAACTAAAATTCTTTTTTTTTTTTCAAAATTTGAGACTAAACTTTATTTTCTGAGTTTACTTCATGTATTAGCACTTGCTAAAACAACTATCTACATGGATAGTGAAAGTCAATAAAACATTCATGTTTGGGAACCAGCAGTTAGCATAATGGCTATGTCGCTGGACTCCCACGTAGTCGACAGTGGTTTGCGTCCCGGACCCGGTGGCTTAAAACTCACTCCGGGAGCGTGTGCGTGCATGCCCAAGATCCCGAGAGGAGAATGGAGAAGGGATTGCGGTGTGACCATCCCCCTTGGGGGGTGATTTCTCGCTTTCTGTCTCTCTGTCTCTCTCTCTGTCTGGCGAGCGCACTTGCCCTATAGCGAAAACCTCTCAAAAAAAAGAAAAGAAAAGAGAAAACATTCATGTTGCAACATGATACTAGCATACATATGTAAGTTGGCCAAAGGACATCTCTCTGAGACTGCAGCAATAGAGTCATATATATATAGATAGATAGATAGATAGATAGATAGATATAGATAGATAGATAGATAGATAGATAATCATGGTTTTAGATATATTATATCATGGTTCTTTTACTCTTCCAGTATTGAAAAGGATTCATGATTATCACTAGACATTAGAGTTTTGGTTAGAAACTCAGAAAGATTGCCAATATCTAATGTGCTTCCCTTACTGAAAATGGAAAAAAAAATAGCATTCATGTGCATATAGTAATCATACATAACTGTAATTAAGATGGGAGTCAATTGAATAAGAAAAAATTTTATCATAGCTATATTTTACCAGCATCTACTGTGGCAGACTACATATGATTTGTGATATTGGAGGCTCTCCAAACTTTTAATTTTCTAAGTTTCAAATTCCTAAATGAATCAATTTATCAATCTATGTGTCTATCTAATGTAATAGAATAAAATTTTTCCTCATGTAAGAATTTATCAAAATATCAAAATGTTTATTGAAAAGTCAGCATGCTAGGGCGGGCACACAACTTGGAAGTTATTTGCTTCTCTGATCTATAAAAAAGGGAGAAGAGTAATTCCTCACCTTTCTTGCCTCTTAGGTTTTTTTCTGAGGATCAGATGAGATAATGAACAACAATGCTTCTTCGTAAGATGTGAGGTCTGAAATACTATCGTATGAAGGTAATGATTTTTGTTTTGATTTTTGTGATAGACAGAGGCTCTGAAGTTAAATAAATATCATTAGTTCTCTCATCTATGAAATGGAGATAAAACATATATTTGGATTTGAAATAATATTGGAAAGTCTCTAACACCTTTCCTGGAATGAAATACATATTCAATAGATGGTAGCTATTATTACTTCTAAGTAGTGAAGTGGATAAAGATCTGATCTAAGTGAAGAGACAGAACAGCAGTTAATTTCTAGATACCTGTACTACTTGAAATCAGACAGACTCACATAACGATGCTCAAAACTGTCAATTTAGAAGAGGAATACAAGCAGTAACTTGGAAGATATAAAGACCATTTTAGCTCCTCAATAGTGAAACAAATGGAAACAGAGAGGTTTGGGAAATTTTTTTTTGGAATAAGGGAACTAATTTGCAAATCAGGAAAAAGAAGGAAAAAACTTTCATGGTGACTGCACTAATATGACCATAGCTGAGAGAAACTGTTGAGATACATGTGGGCATGTCTATTCCTGTAGCTCAGCCTAGGTGTAGGTCTAAGATTAACTGGTAAAGAAAAAAATCTGCTGAGTAACAATAGCATTCATGATTTTACGTTATTTTATAAATGTATGTTAGTGGTATTCAATATATATATATATATGTGTGTGTATATATATATATGTATACACACATGTATATACACACATACATATACATGTGTGTATGTGTGTGTGTGTGTGTGTGTATGTATATGTATATATATCCGTATGTAATGTATTTTTTATTACCTCGGTTTTTAAAGCTCGACGCGTTTCAAAGTCCATTAGTATCACCACCCTTTTATTCTCCACAAGAGTCAGGCTAATGACCTGCTGTCATCTGCCTTAATCCCACCTTTACTCTTGGCCATCCACCTGCCTAAAATACCCACTTTTCAAGCCCCAGCTGAGCATTAAACTCCTCCATGAAGCTTTCTCTGAATTCCTTTCTCCATCACATTCTAATCTCTCTTTTTTTTTCATCTTCTATTGAACTTAAGCTTCAACACTCAGTTTAGCACATGCCCCTTCTCTAATCTTGTCACATTATGTAAATCTTGTCATTCCATTAAGCTTGGAAACCTCTTGGGAGCAGACTAGGGTGAAGAGTGAGAATTGGCTCTCAACCACCATTCTACTTCTTTTCAAGTTGAAGAAATTTGAAAGCTATAAACATTCCCAGACTTTCTTGCCACTAAGATTCCAGAAGAGAATTGGATTCCTCTAATTAGACTCACTTGTAGAACTTCAGGGTAGGAATGAGGCAGAAGCCAATTTATTTTATTTATTCATTTATTTATTTACCTCTTTGATTATGCTGATGAGCAGTATTATAGCGATATTTTTTTTTTCTGCAGTAACATTCATTTGCCAATTCTCTACCTTCCCAGGTGTTTCGATCCACATGCATCAGTAGCAGCAGCAGCGACAGTGCTGGTGGCTTGTTCACACCGTCTTTCTCATTTAACAGAGGTATGCTTATGCTTTCCTTATACCAATGCTGGTCTCAAATCAGAAGCCCCTGAAAGCCTGGTTTTCACCATGCACCTGAAAGTTTTCTAATGTTTCTAAGTATCTATTTCCCTCTATTAAATCCTCCTCATTTAATAATGCCTACAGTGGTTTCTATTTTCAGCGTAAATTCCTTTTTGATATAGAGGTCAGGTATTAGGCACTATCATTATCTGCTATAATACCTTATGCAAAGTAGTAACTCTAGTAAGATATTAATAAGCACTTAGATAGTTATTAATTGCTATTAAGAAATTAATCAGCAGGTGGTGTGGTGGTTAAGGCACTGAATCTCACATGACCAACAGTGGTTCTAGTCCCAGACCCAGTGGCTCGAAAATCACACTGGTCATGTGTGGGTGCATGCCCAAAAATCTCAAGAGAAGAATGGAGAAGAGATTGCAACATGGTCACCTGTTCCTGGGTGGGTGATTTCTCACTTTTCTTCTCTTTTTGTCCCTCTCAAGAAAGCACACGCATCCTATGACAATTAAAAAACTTAAAAATAAAGCAGAAATTACCTCAAATATTGGCAGCTTACAACAATAAACATTGATTTTTATTAAGCAGTTTTTCAGGAATAGAAGGTGGTATAAGTGGATGATCATGCAGACTAACGATGGTACAAAGTGGGAAGAGCCTGCACAGGGGTGTGAATGCTATTTGGGAGCCAGAATCCATTTTGGAGTATGGCTACCATAAAGGTTTCATGATTTGTGGATAATACGTGCCTCTTATTGAATCATATATACTAGTAAGGATTTTCCTGAGAAACAGAACTATATGATGTGTATGTGTGTGTGTGTGTGTGTGTGTGTGTGTGTGTGTGTGTGTGTGTGTGTATAGAGAGAGAGAGATTCATTTTAAGGGATTGGCTTGAGAATTTTTGGAAGCTGAACAGTCTGAATGTAGGTAGACTAGAAGCCCAGGGCCTTACTCTGCTGGAGCTGCTATAACAAAATACTGCAGACTGGGAAACTTATATACAATATAAATGTATTTCTCACACTTCTGGACACTGAGAGTCTAAGATCAAGACAGATTCAGTGTGCAGTAAGGGTCCATTTCCTGGTTCACAGATGGGGCTTTTCAGCGATGTCCTCATGTGATAGAAGGAATGAGAGAGCACTCTGGGGCACAGAATCCATTTATAAGAGCTCTGTTCTCATGACCTAATCACCCACAAGGACTCTACTTCCTAAGAGCATCATCTTGGCTATTAGGATTCTAACACACAAATTTTGAGGGAGTACATTCAGTCCATAGCACCCAGAGCAGAATCAGTGTTGCAGTTTGACTCTGAATGTGGTGTGCTGCAGAATTGCCCCCTTTGCTGGTAGGGCCAGTCTTTTGTTCTGCTCAGGCCTTCAACTCATTGTAAGAGACACACTCACATAATGGAGGACAATCTGACTGACTCGAAGTACACCAATTAAAGTATATATTTCATCCCAAAACACCCTTATAAAAGCATCCAGAATAATGCTTTTCCAAATATATAGGCACCATGCCCAGTCAAGCCGACACTTAAAATTAGCCATCACACCCTTTAAGTACTATATTTCTATTTCAACAAGAAGCTGAGATATGGTATTTTGGCATAATGAATTAAAATATTTCTTTTGCACCAATATCTATCTATATTCACTGATTTGCCTTCCAACTAAAGATTAATCTCAGTTCAGAGGCATAAGAGGGTAATTTTTGTTCATGTCCAGAGCCTACAAAGGTACTTTATAATCAAGTCTCATGCTGGGATTCAGATATTTTATGACTCTCAGATTTGGGTGGAACAGAAGCAAGATTTTGAAAAAGTTAAATAGGGCCCAAAAAGAAAATGATCAAAAGAGAAATAAGAACCTACACTATTAACCATCTTACGTGAAAAATCTTGGTCATTTAGAAGACAGTGATGGACTCCCATACAGTGAGGTAGCACACATAGCAACCTATCACAATTTGAACTTTGGATGGCATGTGTAAGCCCTGAGGAGAAAAAGAACTGGCAGGTAAATAAAAAGAACTCTTTTATTTTGGCACCTTAGAAACCTTACTGTAAGAACAGAAAAAGAAAACCAGACATAGTTTTTTTTCTTTCTCAAGAGACTGTCATGTTGTGTTGGAATTAGAAGGGCAAATTGGAAGGCAATAGCAGTGGTAGGGTTCTGAGTAAAGGAGGAAGATAGAGCATTTAAAGCCTGAACTTTAATAGAAGTTAAAGTTCTATTAACTTCACTGTGATAGAATCTAAAGGAACTACTGGAGCCCAAAAGACCACACAGAAATTTTGTATCTATTCTAGAAAACCATGATGGGTAGAAACTTAGAATGGTTCATGATTGATGCAGACAATATTAAAAACACTTGTGCAAAACTTGTTATAGGGACCAGAACTCTCATAAAGGAAAATAATAGCTCAAAGTGAGGGAAATTTTATAGGAGTAAAATAATTATGTTCTAAATGGCACCTACAAGTTAGGGAAGGCAGAAAGAATTTGGCTTATAAAAGGTATGTACCTGATTTAGAAGTTTTCCATTTCCTGGAACTTAAGTACATCATTATACAGGACATTTTATCTTTTGAAAAGAATATATATATATATAAATTTTACATGTATTTATTTATATTTATATATATATATATATATATATATATATATATATGTATATATATATAACTGGAACTTAACCACGTCCTTATACAGGATGTTTTTTTATCTTCTGAAAAGAATATATATATATATATATATATATATATATATATGTATGTGTGTGTGTATATATATAATTTTAAAAGCACTTTGGGTAACAAGAAGTGGGGAGCCTAGTCTTTATGTCGTGTACAAAGCAAATAATTTCACCTAGTTTCTCAGACCCTCAGTTCTTCCTGCTATAAGATTGGGAGACTAATTATACCCCTGTGATAGAAACCAAAAGAACTAAAGGAGATACTATATGTACAACAAAGTGGGGCATAATTATTTTCTTGCTTTTCCAAGTCAGGAGCAAATAGAAATCTTCCTTTCTGTTTATATCTTTAAATAGAAGAGTCTATGGTTGAGTACAAATATGTTATTATACTTTTAATTTTATTCACACTCATTCTAATCTATGCACTAGGTCATCTCTGTTTTTAAGGAGCTACCTGTTTTACTAGATGCTAAATAATCCTGTAGATCATATACATCTATGTTTAGATGACAGGCTCTAGTCTCAGGTAATGCTCCCCAGCTCTAATGAGGTATCCCATCCAAGCAAAAAGGATAAAAAGGTCTAGATAATAAATATTTTAAACTGGTAGACCATATGGTCTCTGTTGTAAAAATATACCTTTGGCATGGTATTAGATAGATAACATGTTAAAAACTGCTGTTTTCTATAATATTTACATTGAGTGACATTAGGTAGAACTTGGCCCCTCAATATTACCAATGCTTGGTTTAAGTAATTACAGAAGATACTTTGATGAGTATGTTATATATTCCAAAAGATCTCTATATTTGTTATTTTTAGACATATTTTACAAATAAAAGAACACAATAGATCAAAAGTTAAACCTAATCCCACTCCTCACAATAAATATCCATTAATAGTTGACCATTTTATATATTCCTCTAGATTTAAAACAAAAAGGAGAAATAGGATGAGCCCCACAGAGTAACAATTAAGCACTATGCAGATGAATCCAGATCCCACATGGCTGAGCAGGGCTTGAGTCCTGGGCCCCAGCAACTTATACCCAAAGTATGTGCTCATATGCCCAGGACCCTGATGGAAAACTGGGGAGAAAACAGCCTGCCAGCCACTCAGTTTTAGTGTGTTGAGAAGCACACGAGACTTCTAACCTCCAAGATTATAAGATAATAAATTTGTGTTATTTAAGTCATTAAGATGATAATTTTTTTACGGCAACTGTAGAAGCTGGACATTAATACTTACTCTTGTGGCTTACCTATTTATATAACTTCCCCATTTTTCTATCAGGTTGTCAAATTTTGTTTATTCCTTTGTAGTTCTTTGTATATTTCATTTAATAATTCCTCTTGTTATAGTTTGTATCATATGAGTTGCAAAAATCTTTAGGTCTTTCATTTGTCTCTTAACTTTGTGGTTCTCTTAGAGTTTCCCTAATATCTCCATGAAAGTTTATGCTTGTGTCATCTTAAAAAGCACTCTTTCTCTTTTATTATTAAATGATAGCCAGACTAGGAGAGTAAAGGGATGATTAAGTTGAATATTAAGGTAAATTGGCTTATTTTAGTTGCAGGTAATACGATTCAGTAAAGGAGAGGAGAACAAAAGAAAAAAAATTCAGTTAATGGTAAGTTTTGCTATAACATTTAGTTTCCATTTTATTATCTTAGTAAATATCATTTTATTTACTAAATATCTTATAAATATCATTTTATATCAAAAACAGCATATTGGCAATTTTACATGACTCAGCATGAAAACTCTGTGCCCAACTGTTGAGGTTCTTGATGGGATTTTGTTAAGGCTTAGAAATTTTGCGTGGGTCATGAAAAATGCTCACATTACTCTGATGACCAGAATTCCTACACTAGATTTAAAAACTATTTTATAGATTATTCGAAAGGTTATAAAAATCAATTTCAAAGTTTTAATGAATGTATATACAGATAAATATGCACCACCGTTAGGCAAAGTGTCTCTTACAGACATTTATGTCTTTCCATGAGTTTAAATTGCAATCTTATAACTAGGACTAGACTTACTTGTAGGCTGCCACAGTAAAATTTTGCCAGGCCTACCTTTCTCACTTAAAACCCATTATACATTACAACAATTAGGCAATCTGTTAGTTTTCCACAACGGAGTCACCGGGGTTCCTAGTTCATTTTTCAGCAATGACCTTTTAGACAGAGCAGCCAAGCCGGCTGTATAGCATTCATTGGGAAGGTCTTTGCTTCTGGCCTCTTCGCTTTTTGCGGAGGTAGCAAGCTATCATTATCTGAAGACTGGTTTTGAAATGTTTTGAGTCATTGTTATTGTTTCTGTTGTTTCTTCTTAGTTAAAATCAGGCAAAGAAGGGAGTGGAATCCATGCATTTGTTTCTGTTGTTTCTTTTTAGTTAAAATCAGGCAAAGCAGGGAGATGAACCCAAGCATTTTCCTAAGGGCTGTGGAGCAGGAGGTGACCTTGTGTCCCTTACACAGTACTATAAAATTTTGTACCTTTGAAAATGTAAATATGATTTCTCCAACTAGTGCAAGCTTTTATACATTAAACCAGTGGGATGCAGAGGATATAGAATTCTTTCTAACTTTAATGAAGTTCTTCATTATCTAGGGATGTGATCCAAGAAATATCTAATGCCTTTGCTTCAAAGTCCAAACTTTGTGGTGGCATATGGGATTAGTCTAACAATACCCAGTAGCCAATTCACTTTCTGAAGAAATAACAATGATAATCAGTATAGTTATGACAATGATTTCTTTCATCAAGGATGTAAGTATTTTATTAACTGAAGTTACAGGTTGGTACAATTTCAAGGTAAAAATAGAGCTCTCTTCCCCCATGCCGACAAAGATTTCTGGGTTAGTATTAAAGCACATTTTAATAATAAACATCTTTAATGTTTATAGGAAAGTGAAAAACCAGCTAGGATATAGACAGAAACTAGTATGTGATATATTTATTTAAGATTGCTTAACATTATCAGACTGGTTCTCATTACTGAAAATTAATACACAATGGGGGCAATCTTAAAGACATAATAAACTGGTGAATATTTATTGAAGTATACTGAATTATATTCTATAGAATGTTACTCTCTGAAAGGCTCTAAAAAGGAAAAAACTAGTTTTCTGTAGGCAAATGCATTTGAAACTTGTTCTACACACACACACACACACACACACACAAACACACACCTAGTTACAGTCTACATGAACATTTTTAGAATTTTTAATTTAATTTATTACAATTGTAATTTTAAAATTTGTTATAGGGCACATGAGCTCACCAGAGAGAGAGAGAGAGAGAGAGAAAGAAAGCAATTGCCAGGCCCAGGACTTGAACCATGGTTGACTATGTGAGGGTCCAGTGCCTTAATGACCATACCACCTGCTTGCCCCCCATATTAACATTTTGAAATTTCTGAAAAGTACTAAAATAAAGAAGTATGCCTAATTTTCTTAAGCCAAATAAGTTGATTTGATCACAGGACTTTTTCTTGAATACTAGCTACTGATAAAAATACATTGTCAAACTTGGTTCACTCATTTATTACTTACTTACAAAATCAGGATTCAAAATATTCAAATTCTTGTTTTTAATTTTTAGAAATTAATTTGTTTTAAAACTCTGGCCATTATTCATAATACAATTAGGATAATATATCTCTAAATATTTTGCTTCATCATCTTCCATTTCAAAAATGTCATCCCAAAAGATGAAAGTGGCCAAGTGTGCTGTGCTGCTTTCTACCACTCTAAGTTGTAGAAGAAAATGACCTTTTTCTTCTTTATACAGCAAATAAACAACCAAAAGAGTATGTGATATTTTTCCCATCTGCTTACCAGTTACATAATGGTGAGTAATTTATTCCTATGAACAACAAAATTATTAATGTATATACTTAAAATATACCTGCTTTTAATAAAAATCTGAACTGTGCTAGAATATCTTCTGATATTGTCTTATTAATCTTATAGCTAAGGTTTCTAAAGAGGTTAATTTGCGTATATCGCTATCTAACTATCCATTTTTTAAAATCAGATTTGAAAATCTAGTTGAGTAGATGCCAAACACCAAAAGAGATTTTTTATGTGTGTGACTATAATAATCCATATGCATAAGAATACCTGTCTACAAATTGCAGAGAGGATGAACTGAATTAGGAGAAAATTATGATTTCAGCTTTTTCAGTGAATGAAGTAATTTTTTAAAGAGTTCAAAAACATTACACATGAGTTAATAAAGACATTCTTTATTCATGTAAAAAGTATTAATTAAAGTGTAGGTCTAACTATAAATCAGTATGTTATGTATTACATAAATGCCCAATTAAGAATCGGGTTGAATCCCAGATTCTTGAAATTATCATGCTAACACAAGTCATTCCCAATGGATATCATTATTTGTGGAAGACGTTGCAGAGAAAACTGATTATTGACCAAACTTTGGCTTGAGAATTCTTTGTTCTGTCCTACTATGGTATATAGGGCTTAACATTTTGTGAGCTTGGATTGGAGTGGAGAATGGAGACCAACATCCCCTAACCTCAACGTCATTTTGGACCTCAGAATTTTACTGTTTTATTAGTAGAATAAGTTTTAAATAAAGGGAATAACATAACGTTTTACTACAAAGTGCAACAAAGACAGAGCTTGACCCATTTATTTGTTGATTCCTTTGATTTGAATTTCTTGTATTCTTTTAGGTATTTTACTAGTATCTCAGTTGGTTTTGTTTTGAAGGTTCCTTCTGAAATGAGAGATGGTATTTATGTATATTTCCCAAAAGGTCCAAGAGGCAAGAGTAACCAAAGAAATATACATACAAATAAATTGTCATTTGATGAAGAAAATAAACTTTCTAAATTATTACTGAGAAAACTCTGCTCTACCATGTTGACCTGTTTATGTTCTTAAAGCTGGATTTTTAAATGGAGAAATGAAAGGTCACTGAGTTTCACCAAAAGTTATATGTATTTGTGAGTCTCTTTCGGGAGCTTAGATTTTAAGGAACAATTAGTAGTTGTCAAATGAGGTTATACTTCATACTCTATAAATAAAAATAAGTATCAGGCCCCACTCTAGACATCTGTATTTTTCTACAACACATTCAAATGATTTCTAAAACTGTAATTTTTGCTATAAGCAGGTATTTGGTTGCCCTTTGGTAACTGGAACATAAAACAAGCTATGATTACAGTCATCAAAGAGGTATAGCGAATGATCTTTTTGCACCATATTTGAACCATTAAGCAATATAGGTTAATTCAGGATCATAAGGAACCCAAATTAAGATTAAACACCAGGGTATTGAAAGAATTTAAGGGAATCGACACAACTGCTACTAGAAAAATAACTACATGCACTGACACAACATCTAAATGACACAACAGCCTCAGTAACATTAATATAAGTGTTTTGCATCGGGGCTCCAAATAGAGCAGAAGGCAAGGGGTCAGAAAAAATGTGTATATAATTTAATTCAGAGAGTCATAGATTATAGGAAATAGAATTCCATTCAAAATAGCTTGAACAAAACTAGAAAATTATCTAAAAATGTACAAAGGTATTTCATGAAACATAGGACAGACAATATATCATCAGGCTTTAGGAAGAACTAGAAAGAAACAAGGAACTTAGGTAACATTCACTTTTCTTTTTCTGTCTTAGTGTTAAATGATATCTCACCTCTGCTTATTTGTGGTTTCTTGCCTGCCTGCTTGCTTCTTCTGTCTCTCTTTCTTTCTTTTAATTTGCCAGAGGGCATGTGAGCTTGCTGCAGGGACAGACAGACAGACATAGTCAGTGGGAAAGTGAGACACCCTCCCCCATGGAGAATGGTCATGCTACAATCCCTTCTCCATTTCTTCCTCTTTTTTTTTCTTTGTTTTTATTTATATTTAATCATTGTACACCTTTACAGCATACAATATAATTTTTACTTTTACTTTTTAAAAATATTTTATATATCTTTTTACATTTTTAAAATTTACATCTAACTACTGTATATCTTTATAATATACAAAATGGTTTTAACCAGCATGACTATAGTGCATGTTATCAAGTAAAAAATTTACCACATATTGATACATTATCATCTATGGATTACTTTTCATTTACATTTCTGTTCAATGTTTTTTACTCCCTGATCCCCTTCCTCCCACACTATTTATCCCTCTTTCTGAGATGTTGGGCATACAAGCACATGTACCTGGTGTGTTTCTCAAGCCACCAGATCTGGCCTTGAACTGCACAGTTGGCCACATGGGATCCAGCTGCCTGAACTTCCACCCCATGGTCTGGCCCTATTCTTTCTAAGAAACTAGTTTTGATGTTTTCTATATCTTCACTGTTTAAAATCGTCACTGTTCAAACATACCTTCAATGTTTAAATGTTCACAGTGATACACCAATGTCTCGGAGCCCTAATTGCATGTATATAAGAAAGATAATTTCACTGGATAGCTTGGGCCACATGTTTACAATTCAATGATTACACCAAACATAAACAAAAAGCATACCTACAGCGTCCTAGCCCTATAGATGAAAATGTGTATTAGAGGTAGTGCTTAGAAAAACGGCCACAATTTGGAAGTTTCCAAAGGGGAAAAAGAACAAGATTATTCATTAAGATTCACAGTCAATTTGGTAATGCCAGTTTTGTAAAATATCGCATCATTATTTCAGTGGAATTGAGGTTCAAAGGTTTACCAAGCCAGTAATGTTGGGACCAGCAGTTAGCGTACTGTCTACGTCGCTGGACTCCCATGTAGTTGACCACGGTTCGAGTCCCGGACCCAGTGGCTTGAACTCACACTGGGCATGTGTGTGTGCGTGCCCAAGATCCCGAGAGGAGAAAGGAGGAGAAGGGATTGTGGCATGGCCATCCACCCTGGGGGGTGATTTCTCGCTTTCTGTCTCTCTGTCTCTCTCCTTCTTGCGAGCACATGTGCCCTATAGCAAAAACTTCTCAAAAAAAAAAAAAAAGAAAAAAGAAAAAAAAGTCTACCAACCCAATAATGTTGAAGAAACATAGTTCTACAAATAATAGTCTTGTGAATTTAGCTTTCTATATCAAATATGCATATTCTGAAAGTTATAAGGTAACTAACTACCTTCCAACAATAGAACATTTTTTTCTTAGTATTACATAAAAGTTATTTGACTTTGAAATAAATAGACTTAAAAGCCAAAATTTATAATGGCAAGACACAAAATGCATATGATTTAACATTAATAATATTATATCTATTACACTAACTGCTGGTCCCTTATGGTTTTTTTCTTTTTTTTCTTTTAGAGTTTTTTGCTAAAGGGCGCGTGCACTTGCCAGAAAGTTAGAGAGAGACAGAGAGACAGAAAGCGAGAAATCACCTCTCAAGGGTGATGGCTACGCCGCAATCCTTTCTCCTCCATTCTCCTTTTTGGGATCTTGGGCATGCACGCACATTCGCCTGGCGTGAGTTTAAGCCAACAGATCCGGGACTCAAACCACAGTCAACTACATGGGAGTCCAGTGACATAGCCATTACCCCAACTGCTGGTCCCAACATTAATAATATCATATCTGATATACACACATCTACATTAGCCTTTTCTCCTGTTCATAGAAGCAAAGGCTAATTGTTAATTCAGTGCTTTTTATTTTCAAAATCATGTGCATCTTATCAAAATTTCTTACACTTAGAAAATTTAACTTTTATAAAAGTTATTTCCAAAAGATATTTACAATGTAAGTTATCCTCAAAAGTCAAGTGCATGAGTTGCCTTTCTCAAGGGAATAACATTAACAGAATTAGGGCCTGAGTAAGCCATGACATTTCTTCACAAGTGTTGGAAGAGTTAGCACAAGTCAAGCAAAGAAGCCAGACTTGAGGTGTAGAGCTGGATGCAGAACAACGTGGAAGGAAGAAAGAAAGAGTAACATTCACTAAATGCAGAAAACACAGTGACCCTGATTTAAACCTCATTCATAACGACGTACTCTGAATCTTCAATATGAGCATCGGTTCCTACTGGTTTGAAAGGAATAGTAGACACTTTGAGTTGCTGAAGTAAAAGATTCATTTCCATTCCCAGTTTACCTCTTTCTCTGACATACAACACCTAACAAGGAACTAATACAGCAGGAGAAACAGCAACCTGCCTCTCTGTGCATGAGAGAAGCAGAGGGTCAGAGAGTATACAACTGGCTGAAAATGTTAACACATTTTAACTTTCTAATATGGAGAAAGTTGTATATATAAAGTGTATACACACACACACACACATATATAAAATATACATATACATGTTTTATTTAGCTATGTACTTTATATATAATACTCCTGATGCATGAAAGTTAAATGTTGAAAATTTGTTGATGTAAGGAAGGGAATCAAAGGGAAAAAAGAAAGAAACAAAACATTTAAAAAACAAAAAAATGGAAAATTATCTGTTGAGGATGACATGTATGATCATATTTTAATTAGACTAATATAGTATATTCATGCTGGGAAAATTCATTTTGCAAATTGTAATGATATATAGTGATTGCATGTATATAAAAAACTTTTAAATGCCAAAAAAAAAATAAAAAAGAAACTTTGTTGGGATATAGGAGCACCACAGGGAAAAAAATATGTACATGTTAAATGGGGAGCATTTCATAAATGTTGCTGTTACTTTAAGCAAACCTATGGTGTGCTTCTAAGTTAAAAACCTAATATCTTTGGACTCAAATTCAAGTGACAAAATTTTAGGAACATTATGGGAATGTCTATATAGTACATGTGACCACTTTTAATAGGAAAAATAAATGGTTCACAGAGTTCACCCAGAAAGAAAGTCGGCAAAGAGCTGCCATGGGAAACTGCTCCACTGATGATTCAAAACTGGAGCAAGTTCACAGATGTTTGGTCTCTGATAAGAACAAGGTGCCAGTTATAATTCGCCTGTGGTGACCTTTTAAAATAATGTCAAGTCCCAAAGAACTACCGCCATCTGGATGGTTCCTGGCTCTAAGACATGAATCTAAATTAGGCATAGAAAGTAAACCAGTATTATCTAAACAGACAAACTGATCTTAATTTGTAATAAACGTTTGTTGGCTTCCTGCTTTAAAGCCATTATCCTTCCTTGTGGGTCCTAATTTTTGGGTGGTTGAGATGGTAGGCCTTTACCTCACTTTCCTCACCAGCCAACTTACACAAAGCATAGGAGAATGAGCCTCTGCCTATTTTTATGTCCCAAATTTCTTCTAGAGAAAGAATTGACTGTAGAGTAGGACACAGGGAAAGACAGGCAACTCTGTGATCAATTGTCTACACTTAATTCTAACAAAGTTACTGGAATAAGTCATGGTATATGCTACAGCTGAGACTTTGTTCAAGCAGGCGGGATGAGAAGAACTGTTTTACATGTAATAAACTAATCTACAACACAAAGCTCTCCCCAAATCCTCTCCAGGCATTCAATAAGGGCTGAGCTAGTTAGACAACATATAGCTTTATTGTGAATTATTATTTGCTTAATTTATTTTGATTATTCTCATAATAACATTTTCATAAATCAGTGATTTATGCCCAAAAATCAGAATGAATATGTTGATCATTTACTTTTACTGCAATTTTAACCCTTGTTGGGTAAACTCCTGTTGTGTCTTAACTCATTTCACAGCTTCAGCAATAAATAAAGATACAAGACATCTCCTGGTGTTTCCTGCTTTGTCTGCTTCTCCTGTTTTCTTTGCTTCTCACAAATTCTTGGAAAATTATACACTTTTTTTCCTAGATGCCTTGACAACTTATTTTATCCTTACTAGCCAAATTATTTTTTTCTCTTCCTATAGTTAATTAGTAAGTCCAATTCAACAAAATTTGCTTTTTAAAATTGTTTGCATTTGTGTTTAAAATTGAATTAGCTCTACTAAATTAGTAATTATTGTTTTCATTTTTATGTTCTTAAATACACACATACAATTGGTTAGAAAATATGTTAACGTTAGTTTTTTTTTTTCAGTTATCCACCCCAAAACTGAATTATACTACCTCCTGAAGGCCCAGTGGTTCCTTATCTTGTGATATATATACAACTTGAAAATACAGACTGCAAGTAGAAATAGCCTCCAAAGGACTTGACTACTATATCTAGATTCTGTAAGTGATGGATTTAGCACTTGGATCTTCTTATTGGTTTTGTTCCTTTTATTTACATGCCTTTTCATCCCTAAATATAAAATTCACTACTCTGGCCACACTGTCATGTATAGATAAACAAATTTCTCACAACGTTAATTCATATAATAAACACCAAATGAGGATCTAACTCCGTGCCAGGCACAATATTATATACATGGGATAAGCTAAAAACCATGCTAAGTGTTACAAGAGATAAAAGCACAATTTTCTTGTAATGCATGAATTACAGTGTAGTAAAAGAGTAGTAAAGAGTTAAACATGTCCAAGTTCACAGCCCAATTCTGCTACTTAAAATGTGAACAAGGAGGACCAGAAGATGGCATGGTGGTTAAGGTACTGGATCTCACATGGCCAACTCCTTGGTTTGAGTCCCAGACCTGGCAGACTGAAAGACAATCCAGACACGTATGTGTACATGCCTAAAATCCTGGGAGGAGAATGGAGGAGAAGAAATTGTGGTGTGGCCATCTAGCCAGGGGGGTGATTTCTCACTTTCCTTATCTGTCTCTCTTTGGTGAGTGCATGCACATTATAACATAAATAAAATCAAAACACTTAAAAAAAATTTGAACAAGAAAATTATGTAACATCCATAGATAAGCTTTCTTATCTATTAATAATATGTGGCATTTCTAACCCATGCCTGGTAAGCTGGATTGGTCTGAGAAATATTTCATGAAGGGTAAAGTCTTTTTACAAGCAAAATGAGAAATAGTGATTGGTTAAAAAAATAATTGGAATAATAATAATAATAATGATCGGGAAAAGCAATGAAACAATATTGAATGATGAAGTGAGGAGTTTAATGTCTCTGTATTGACTGACATGCATGGTATTCCCTTTTGTAAAAGCAGTGTAATACATGGTAAAGTTATATGCAATTCAATGTAATATAAACAAGATTATGATGATAATAAATAAATAAAATAATAAGAAGAGTAACTACAGTCTTCAGAAATTACATGCAATGCTGTAGGTCCACAAAATAGGTCAGTTGTTTTAAATATCTAAAAGACAAGTTCAGAGAAGAGGATTTAATTGTCCCTGAAGATGATCAAGACAGAAGGATCTAAGAGAAAACAACTTATAAATATAGATAAACCAACTTCTGAAATCTGAGTTTGATAAATTATGGAGTTTGGAAATTAAGTTGTGGTTACTATGTAAGATTCTGAGAAAAAAACTAGCACATTATGAAAAAGTCATCTAGGTCACTCTGTAGAACATGAATTGGAGCCCAGCAAGGATGCAAGGTGGTTGGTGTGCTATGGAATAGATAAGAAGAGCAGTTTCATGGAGCGGCATTAGTTTAGTGACAGTGTACAAGGACAGGGCAGAAATTGTTGGTCAATTGGTGGGAAGGGATCAAAGTTTCACTCTGAGAATGCTGACTTAAAAGCCTGTCTGTGTGTGTTACCAGTAAGTCAACAACATATTTAAAGCATTGAGATGAACAGCTTTTGAGACATGATGATGCTCTAATTTGAAGAGGAGTAAAATTAGCTCAAGTACCAAGGGTCCCTTAAGAGGAGAAACTGATGTTTCTTTCTAGTTTGTGGAACCAAAAGTATAACTTTGTGGCTCAATTTCATATAGGAGAAGACTAGCTTGTTTTAAAAGTAGTGCCAATTTAATTACTTGTTGAAATTTGCTTTAGGTTTCGTATCTTCTGAAAAAAAAATTCCTTGAACTTCTCCCTTGTGAATGTTTAATATTTCTTTTTACTTAATATAGTCATACAAAGAAAGTAGAGCCCGAAATTTATCATTCTTAGTATCAATGACAATCAAGCAAGCAACTCATCGCTAATAAATGTTTTTCTCCCAACTAACAAAAAAATGTCTATTCTGACAAACTGTACTTGCAGAAACAATACAATGAATCATCTTCTTTTTGTTTGTTTCCCAGCAAGTGCATGCACTCACCAGAGAGTCAGAAAGAGAAAAATAGAAGAAAGTATCCCCCATAAGATGTGGTCATGCCATCCTTTCTCCCACATCTCTTTATCCTTTCAAGACTTTGGGCATGCTCACACATGCCACACATGTCTCACATGTATTTGAAGCCACCAGGTCTGGGACTTGAACTGTGTAGTCAGACATTTGGGATCCAACTGGCTTAACTATCAGGCCACAAATCTGGCCTCCATGAGCCATCTTTATAATGATGATTTCACAACTTGCCTACCATTGAAACATTTTCTACATAATCTTAATATCACAAATTCTTTTAAACCCCTAATCATATATATTGTACATCATTACATTGCATTACTAAAGATAGCACAAACTTTGGATAAATTAACTGTAATAAACGTATAATATCATGTTCGTGGAAAATTGAAACATACGCATTACAGCATTGACTGCAACAAGAGACAGAAATCAATGAGTTGGCCAGCAGGTGACGTGGAGGTTAAGGAGGTTGAATCCCACATGACCAACCATGATTCAAGTCCTGGATCCAGTGGCTTAAAAGATTTATCAGGTACATGTATGAGCATGCCCAAAAGTCCCAAGAGAAGAATGGAGAAAAAGGGATTGTGGTATGGTCATGCCCCTGGGGGGTGACTTCTCACTTTTCCCCTTTCTCCCTCTGTCTCTCTCTGGTGAATGTACATGCACTACAGGAAAAAATCTGTAAAAGAAAAATCAATGAGGGATAACACCAAGATTGATAGACTGAATAACTGCCCATGGAGATACTGATATTTGTATCCCTAGAAGTTTTAAACACGTTATTTTGTATAGTAAAAGAAGGTTTGCAGATGTGATTAAGTCAGGTGTTTTGAGGTCAGGAGATTATCCTGAATGATTAGGGTGTACCCAGTGTAATCGCGAGTGTCTTTAGAAGTGGGGAGAAGAGGGAGAGTTGACTAGAAAGAAGAAGGTGATGAGATAACGAAAGCAGAGGTGGGAGTTAGATGGCTCCAGAGACTCTAGACTATAGAGGAGGCAAGGAATAGATACTCCCCTGTAACCTCTGGAAGGAGCCAGTTCTGCTGACTCCTTGATTTTAACTCAGAAAGACTCATTTTGTACGTTTCATATCCAGAACTAGGATAATTTTTATTGTTTAAGTCACTAAATTTGTGACCATTTGTTAAAGCAGAAATAGGAAACTAATACATATCTTCATACCTGGAAGTGAGGCACTGCTTTAAAAAATACCCACAAGGATGAAAGAATTATGAGGCACATGATTTTAAACAGTATAAATTGCTTTAAAATAATTAGTAAAAGTATAGTTGTTAATGGCTAATGAGTACTCAAATGGAGGAGCATGGTAAAGAAAACCTGTATCAGCCTGACAGATGGCGTGATAGTTAAACATGCTAGACTCCCACATGACCAACTGTGGTTCGAGTCCCAAACCTGGAAGCTTGCATTCTCACTTCCTTTCCCTCCCACCATCACCACGGTAAAATAATAATAGTAATAATAATAATAAATAAAGTTAAATTTAATAAAAGAAAACCTCTATCACCTTAGAGAACATGTAAATCATCACATATAAACTGTACATAGAATATGGATGTTAAAGACACTGCTTGTGAGAGCTCATGAGGAAATGGGAGGGGGTGTCCTTGTTATACACTGGCAGAAAACAGCAGAATTGTTTTTACTGTTGTATAGAAGATAGAGCTTGTATTAAATATTGATATTAATATTTAGCTGAAGAGGTTTCTAAGGAAAGTGCAGCCTTTATTCTTGCTACTTATAGTAAAATGTAATCAAAATAAATACATTGTAGTCACTGTTAAACAAAAAGGAATGGACACTTAATGACTGAGGGAATTTCTAGCCTATCTAGATGTGTCAAACATGCTAATTGGAAATCCACTGTCAGGAAGAGGCTTGGTTCTAGAGAGAAATTCAGGGCAATTCAAGGGCATGGTTGAAGAACATTTTTGTTGGTGCCTCTGAAGGCTCCAGTTCAGCTACTCAGTCACATGAGGACTATCGAAGAGATTAGATATGTGACTCATGGATTCCCTTTGCCATCCCAGTGGAAGACACTCTCTGACATTCAAAGATTCATGTCTATCCCACATGAAAAATATATTTGCCTCATCCAGAGGTCTTAAAAATGTTCAACCAATTAAGCATTAGTTCAAATGCAAAATCTTCTAATTTTCATAAGCTGAAAATTCCTAAACCCTATTATTTCAGTCATCAAAATTAGGCATGGATGATGCTCTAGGTATAATCCATCCTGCAACAAAACTCCTTTCCATTTGTGAACTTTCACAGATCATTTGAGACTTCTGACTTTCAGAACTATAAGGGAATACATTTGTGTTATTTTAAGCCATTGATTTTTGGGGGGAATTTTTACAGTAGCAATTAGAAACTAATAAGAAAGCTTAAAAACTTAAAAAAATTTAGTGCTTTTATTTGGTGATCTCTACAAATAATATATAAAAGTAAGAAAAAAGCTCAACATGCTTTTAATGAAGATTGGTCAAAAAAAGTTATCACCATTTTTTAGCAATTTTTTTTGACAATGAAGTGGAAAATATATAGCTTAGCATGAAGTCAGCAAAGACATTTTGTCTTTCATGGTATATTTTCGTCTTGGTTAAGTGGGAGTTCATATATTCTTTCAACTCTAACACCCCTTTAACTTCTGACTATTCCTTCATGTCAGAAGCTTTTGGCAAGTTATTTAACTTTGGGGCCCAGAGTGCTAATGTATGATGGAAATGTAGTAATAATGTGTAATTTATGAGATGACTACAGATATGTAATGACATTATATGTTAATTCTGAAATAGTAATAGTCATTTTTTATTTTCATGTTGCTTTATATTTTATTATTAGTCCTTTTTATTGACTATTTTTAATATCCTTATTGATAAAGAAGAGAAAAAAGGAAAGATATTTTATTTTACTTCAGGATTTATTTCTTAAATATAAAGTAAAAAGACAATACTTTTTTGCATCATTTAAAACTGCTTCAAATGGTCCTTTTGGCTCTCTGAGTAGCACCATGGCAATTGGCAAGAATAAGCGCCTTACAAAAGACGACAAAAAGGGAGCCAAGAAGGAAGTGGTTGATCCATTTTCTAAAAAAGATTGGTATGACATGAAAGCACCTGCTATGTTCAACATGAGAAATATTGGGAAGACACTGGTTACCAGGACTCAAGGAACCAAAATGGCGTCAGACGGCCTTAAGTGCCCTGTGTTTGAAGTGAGCCTTGCAGATCTTCAGAAAGACGAAGTCTCATTTAGGAAATTGAAGCTAGTTACTTAGGACGTTCAGGGCAAAAACTGCCTTACTAATTTTCAATGGCATGGATCTCACCCGGGGCAAAATGTGTCCCATGGTCAAAAAATGGCAGACCACCATTGAGGCTCATAACGTCAAGACTACCGATGGTTATTTACTTCGTCTCTTCTGTGTTGGGTTCACTAAAAAACACAACAATCAGATACAGAGGACCTCTTCTGCCCAGCATCAGCAGGTCCGCCAAATCTGGAAGAAAATGATGGAAATCATGACCCGGGAGGTGCAGACAAATGACTTGAACGAAGTCAATAAACTGATTCCAGACAGCATCGGAAAAGACATAGAAAAGGCTTGTCAATTCATCTACCCTCTCCATGATGTCTTCGTCAGGAAAGTCAAAATGCTGAAGAAGCCTAAGTTAGAATTGGGAAAACTCATGGAGCTTTATTGTGAAGGTAGTAGCTCTGGAAAAGCTACTGGGGATGAGACGGGTGCCAAAGCTGAACGAGGTGATGGATATGAACCACCAGTCCATGAATCTGTTTAAAGTTCAAACTTTTAATAGTGACAAATAAAAAGTCTTATTTGTGACAGTTAAAAAAAAAACTGCTTCAAATGATAATAAACAATTTAAAATTTGATTTTTAAATTTTGTACATTAATTGTTTTCACTTAAGGGCTGGCTTTCAGGCATTCCTTACTTTTTTAAAAAATCTAGTTTATGGCATATAATACCTACAGAACAGGATAGGAGATTATTATTCATTTGAGAAAGAATTACCCAAGGCCACTTTTGAATACCCATCAGCACTAAAAAACTAAATATATTAAGCATAAAGTGTTTGCAATAAAATTTTAAATAACTTGGTCAAGACTATGAGGCATTCTGTAATACAATTATTTTCTTTCTATGTATATATTTCTCTTTAACTTCGAACAAAGTTCCATTATATATACAAGAACAATAACTACATCATAATAAATATTTATGAGATGCATGTTACCAATAATCTTAGAGCTATTTCTTTTTTAAAAATTTTTAAAAATATTTATTTATTTAATTTTATTTGTTATTATTATTTCTTTAATTTGACCAGATACAGACAGAGATAGAGAGAAAGGGAAAGTGAGAAAGCAAGCTGCCAGGTCTGGGACTCAAGAATCCAACACCTTTAACCACTGTGCCACTTGCCAGCTCCCAGAGCTATTTCTTGATACTTTTGAATTTTCTTTACATGTAACATTCAAAATTTGAGCCCTCTTTTTATGTTCGTCCTAGTTTAGATTACGAAAATGCCTTTTAAAATAAAATAATTTGTTATTGATTTAGTTTCAATTAGAAAAAATATATTATGTAAGATAGCACATAAAAGGCAGCTTCCAAAATCCCTGACACACAGCAGGAATTCAACAATGGAAACTGTAGTATTAAAATTAGAATTGTTATCAAGTCAGGAAAGGCCAAAATATTATATGTATATTGTTCCATAGATGAGAATAAGACTGTCTATGGAAACATACTTCATAAGAATTTTTAATCCAGCTACACAAAGTTTTAAAGAAATAACTTAATTGAGTCTTGTAATATTTTAGTTTACCTTAATAATAGTTTGTTTATTTTTTTCAACTAACTATACACTTTAAAACTCCAAAGTACTTAAGTGCTATGATGTATATTACATTAAGAAAAAATAGTATTTATGTTTTTGTTTCTTAAGTTGTATGGGTCTTCATCCTTTCCAGTCTTGAATAGTAAGCTTGACATGGTCTATAGATTGGTATGAGAATAATACTAGAAGCAAAATTAAAAATAATCAGAATAACATTATAAACTATATATTCCTAAATTTATTTCCATAATCTTGCTATTTTAGAAATAATAAATCACTTCTTACCTTAGAAAAATAGCTAAAAGTAATTTTTTATATTAATCATGAATCTGAAAATTTTTCTTGTCATCTTCATTAGTTATATACGATTTATCACTACAGCATTTTAAGTAATATGACTATTAACATAATAAAATATCCTATATTTAGTCTATGCCCTCATATTTATTAATTTTTATAGGAGAACATCTATTTGGTTGACATTTTAAAGGTGTCTGCACTAAAATAGGCTAACAAACATTATTTGACACTTCATATAAGTCATAATTCTAAAAATATGTAACAAGATAAAGTGATATTTATATCAATATAAAAACTATATAAGTGATGTAAACATAATTAACTTTTAAAGATTTTTACATGGCAGGGATATACTTTTAGCCAATCACAGAACTTAGACATAAAAAAGATCAATTTTTAATGTACACAACAAAATTCACTCTAGAAGAAAGTGTATATTACAGTATGCAAGGAGAATCTGACCCAATAAATAAGAAGTAATAGTGTGTTATGAAAGATAAAAATGTTTTAATTCCAGCTTGTTTAAAGAGAAGCAATTTTAATACAATCAAAAGCAATGCTATTTATTTTTCCAATGTGTGTTTCCTACATACATGTAGAAAAAATGTTACAATAATGACACAGATTTATGCTGTTTTATGCTTGTCAATATATTTGCATATGCATTTATTTTTAAACTCACAGCCACACCCTGGAGTAGACCATAAACATTTGAACTCCGTTTCGTAGATTAAATAACTGAGCCTTGAAGTTACAAAAGTTACTCAACTATGATAAAGTGAAGTTGAAAGGTGAATCCAAATTCTCTCAAACCAAGCTCCCAGAGTCTTGATTCTGAGTCAATTCTTCATAAATATTATAATCCATGTTGTACAAAGCCAAAGGGAGGAAACAACACATTTCCTTTTAGAAGCAGCCTTCTGGAGTTCTTTAAATGATAATGACAATGAATAATATTTGTGTTCAAAGCTATGCCAAGTAAATGCTACTGTTCTTTCAGACATTGTGTAACAAGAGAAGACAAAAGATTGCAGAATGAATGAATGAGTAATACATCTTTGTTCATTTGAGATGTCTAAGTGGTATCTTATTATTGCTTTATTGTGCCTATCTTTCTTAACTAGTAATCTCATATAGGGAGATTATTCACAAAACTGTGAACTCCTAAAAAAAAAAAAAAAAAAAAAAAAAAAAAAAAAAAAAAAAAAAGATTCTACCCATAGAGACCAAAATATCTCTCTTCTTGCTAAAAGTTTGGAGAATATGGCTTTAAAATTTGGTAAAAGGCCAGCCCCATTGTCTAATGTTTGGGGGAACCAGAACACATGTAGCCAACCACAGTTCAAATCCTAGATCCAGTGGGTAAAAACACACACCAGCACATGTGCATGTGTGCCCAAAATCCCAATGAAATAGAGAAATAGAGGAGCAGAGATTACAACATGACCATACTCCATTGAAAGATTCTCAGTCTGAGTGTACATGTGACTGGCAATTAAAAAAATAAAACAATAATAACACTTAAAAAATCTGGTAACAATGGGCTTATTACTATTGATTTTAGAACTAGAATGGTATATTCCCCCTATTACTCAAAGCTAACGGACCAACATATGGGCAGAATCTTGCTTTTAATTTGATCACATGAACAAGAGCATCTGACATCTACAGGTAAGCAGATGCCATAAAGACGAAGGGAGAAAGAGATCAAGTTCCCCATCCTCACCTTTTTCCAACAATCACAATTAAGTAGAGTGAGGAAGAAGAGAGGACAGCTGTGTTAGCTAGAAGAGCTTCCCCTAAACAGAAGTAACTGTCAGGAATGGGAAAGAAGTGCTTCTTTTCCCTAAAAATTAGTGTTTGTTAGATAATCTTGTGAATAAGAAATAGAGATGAATAGCGTTTATATTTCCATAAAGGACTTGGAAAAATCCTAATGTCCCATTATTTGCCACAAAAGGAAACATAAAACAATTGAGTTAATGAAGGAATATGGAAGTTCTAATATCTCTATATTATTTTATTCAAATAAGACATAGTAGAATTCCCTGTTTTATGGTAGATATGTAGTCCCAGTTGACTTACTTTTAAAATAATATATAAAGGAGGGACAGACTTGAATTTTTATGTAATGTAGTAAACTGATCTAAGGAAAATCATCTGCAACTATTAAAACAACTTAGATAGGGCTTAATATTATCTTCCAACTAGGTCTGGCTTTAAGCGAATTTTGTTCTTCCCCTCACCACTGTCCCTGGGAAAGGAGACTTACATTGAATTAATTTATCTTCTAGTTTTGAAACTCTAATATATATTAGAGATTTACTAGTCATAAATTTTATACCCATCATCCCCCTACCAGTGCTCAATTTTTAACTATAAAACAGATTTCGTATGTCTTCATTCATATATTAGCACAAATTTTTAACCCTTGACACTGACTTTCACTCAAACTATGGTTAGAGATAGTTGAGATTCTTGGTTATCACTTGTTATTATTTGATTTGATTTTTTTATTTATTATAGAATCCATGTGAACACATGTAAAAATGTGTGCATGAGAACCCTCCACAGGGTCTGATTACATCACAATCCTCCTCTTCCAGCCTGTGGGATCCTGGGCACTCTCATGAGTGTCCAGTATCATTCAGGCTCACTGGGCCAGCAATCTGAATCACAGTTACTTTATGGGACCAGCTTCTCTCGAGCTGGGCATTAGCACTATCAGGACTGTGACCTGAGATCCTGTTGAAGGTACTTATCTCTCTCTCTCTTTTTTTTTTTTCTCAATAAATGAATAAATTGAATTCCACAACGTGTATGTGCCACATTTTTTCAATCTAGATATCTCTTCTTGGGCAGTTAGGTTGATTTCATGTCTTAGCAATTGTGAATAATGCTGCAATAAACATAGATATGCAAGTGTCTTTCTCACTATTAACCTATCTTTGTGGTAACTAGCAGGAGTGAAATTTGATTGTCATGTACTGCATCAAGTCTTTAGAAATCCATAGTGTGTGCTATAGAGATGTACAATGATAAAATATAAATTTTAAAAATAAATGAATAAATAAACTCTAAAAAGTGTATTATTTTGCCTTTGTTCTAAACAATGGAGAAGCCACATGTAGAAAACAGCACAGATCTCCTTGATCTACTTTGAAGAATAACACAGTTGAAGAAAGTCTAGGGGATAATAAACAAATATACTCAAGAGGCAAGAGAGGTTTCCACATGAGGAAGGACAAAAGTATCATTCAGCCTGTAATCAAGAAAAAGGAAGCATCAGTGATCAGAATTTACATCACCAGGAAAGGCAAAGAGACCATGCTCACTGATATTAGTGTCAGGGAACTCTTATTCTGGAGAAGTACATCTGTCTTCTACCCTGACAAATGTAGATTGTCTGCCACTCACACATCAACCACCTGTTTATAGTTATCAAAAGCTTACCTCCAAGCCAGGTTCAGGCAGGATGAAATCTCTACCAAGTGAGAGAAATGTAAAGGCAGCAGAGACCAAGACTGGAAGCTGGTTCTGGGTCAAAATTCTGCTTTGCTTCACTCCAATGCCCAAGCATGTCTCTTCTTTGAACTTCCAAGAGGGCTCTTTCTAATTACTTTGGCTACTTGCCAGAAATTTTAGAGTATTTAACTGGATTTTGGATCTTCTTTTCCCTTCTGCTCATTGATCTGGATATTTTCTTGATGTCTTTTGCTTATCTGATCTCTGATTGACAGCTTCCCAGACTGCCCCCTGCCCTCCTGCCCAGCACCTTCTGACATTCTGACATTATTTCACGTGACCTCATCTCTTGCTGGCTAGCATTTCAGGGTTATTAGTTAGAATATATTCCTTGGACCTTAAAGCAGTACATCATTCAAAAAAAACCAGAACATACTTCTTTCTAATTAGTAAGGTAATCCATAAATTGTAGACGATAGGATTATAAACAGGTTCAAGAAGGTGCAATGTCTACTATACATTGAAACTCATGGACTATTTAAAGGAAGAAAGAAGACAAATATTCCTCATGGATATAGGGAAAGGTTTTCTGTAAAACACCTTAAGTGGCTGAAGACAGGGCACTGAGGAGGTGAAATATATTCTCACCCCATGTGACATCTTTTTCTTCTCAATTATTAAATGAACATTGTCAAATTCAAGTGTTTTATTAAAGCTTACTAAATTAAGGGACAAATAAAAATCTCTGCCAGTGTTTAACACAGCTATTTTTTTCTCAATTGTTTCTAAAGGCATTGGATATAATTCTCAAGCTTCCATATAAACATTTTAACTTTATTCCTTCATGCCCACTTAAACCCAATTTTTCTTCCTTTTTCATGATATGAAAAGCAGATGGACTGATAAAAATGTACAAGAATTTGCAATATAAAGTATTTATACAAGAGGATGTTTGTAGAATTGAATTTATGGACTAGAAAGGATTATGGTTCTGAGAAGGATTAGAAAGGAGAGAATTTAGGAAATAAATGAAACATTTATCATTTATTGAGTTTGTATTATGCACTAGATAGAGTACTCATACTTTAGAATATAAACAGATAATAAGACTTTTCCCATAGTCTCAAGAGTTTCTAGCCAACATCTGTCAAGCCAGACAAAATATATATAATAAACAGCAGCACCCTCCTAATTTTCAATGGACTTCTGTATCATCTTCATGGACCTTGTGTGTTGCCTATTTCTGCTAGCAATACCCCATCACCTTCTTTCAGCCTCTACACGTGAAAGGCAAAAGTCACAATTGGAGAATAACAGTGGTGCGTATTCTCTTGGAGAGTTCTGTTATCTGCCCCCTTCCATAATGCAGGGATAAAGAGGGCTTCTTTTCTCTCAAACCAACAACTTCAGGGTTGTGGGATACCTGTTTGATAGAGTCAGGCTGCTTATTCACCCAAGAAAACACTAAGGAAGGGGAGTTTATGACTCTTGCCAGGTTAAAGTAGATCCTGGAACATTAAGGGATGAAATATTAATTGGTGGAGTTTGGAGTTCTAATGTGTTGCTGAGCAGGACTTTGAATACTAGGCAAAGGGGACTATCCATTTATCACCTGAAAGCGACTGGAAGAGTTTTGGGTTTTGAATGATTTTCATGCAAAAGACGGCAACAACAAACAAGGGATCACAGTTGCTTGATGTTTCTTCCAAAGCCCAACTCATTTTACTAACTAGATTATAGAACAGTAGATGTTGAAGTAAGGTTAAAATTCTGCCCATAGTTACACAGCCAGTTCCTTTTTACTATTCAATGAATTGTTCATGCTTTTCAATAAATCACATTGTAAATAAACTTACTGCAAATCCACAAACCCATCTTACTGCCTGACATCCTAGTATTGCCCCAAATAAAATTCAGATCAAATAGTTATCACCACTTACAAGCTTGATTTAAAAAAAAAAAAATATAAATGTGTATATATATATATATATATATATATATATATATATATATATATATCTTGAGCCAGCAGGTGCTGCAGTTAAGACTCTGGATTCCACATGGCTGACTATGCAGTTCAATCTCAGACTTAGCAGCTTGAAAATCACTCTAGGTACATGTGCATGGATGACCAAAATCCTGAAAGGAGAATGGAGAAGAAGGGATTGCAGCATGGCCATCCCTCAGAGAATGTGATCTCTCACTTTATCTCTCTCTCTATCTTTTTCTGTCTCTGGCAAGCACATGTGCCTATAGCTAAATAAATAAATAAATAAATAAATAAATAAAATTAAAATTACACCTTTATCCTTTGCTTGACTTCCTCTATTTTCTGCCTAGTTTAATTCTACCATATTTATTACAGAAATTTCAACTGATAATCTCTGCTTTAAAGTAGTTTAGTTTGTGTTCCTTTTTGTTGGTCATAATGAAAGCAATATAAGGTGACCTATATGCAACACTGATTTTAGGAAGCTAATGAGTATGATAGAAAAGACAGGTACATATACACATATGTGGTTTTTATTAAAATGCAAAGAAGCATTTGATAATTGTATAATACATGTGAGAGAAAAGTTCTGGAAGGTCAGAGGAGAATATCATCTCTTCTGACTCGAGCATGAATTCATAAGGAGGCAAAATTGGTTCTGGGAGATGAGAACACACAGACACCGAAAACCTTACTCATTTTTCATCTATACAATGCAGATGTATGGAAAGCACATAAACATATGCAATGCCTTTCTGGTATTCAAATTTATGGGGGAAGACAATTAGGGAAAAAGTGTTTCAACGGGCTTAAAATAAAGGCTTTTGAATGAATGAGGAAAACATGAAAATGGAGGGAAGAAAAGGTTGAGAAACACAGGACTAAAGGAATTAATGAAGACAACCCATGATTTATTTTAAATTTTGTGTTGAACTACTTTTAGACTTACAAATTTTGTAGAGTAAATGTGTGTGTCGTTTACCTGATTTTTTAAAGCAACATCTTACATAACCATAGTATAATGATCAGAGTCATGAAATTAAATTAATATAATAAGATTAACAAAACCAAAGAACTTATTTGAAATTCTCAAGCTTTCTCTTCTCTAGAATCTCATATTTTGTTTAGGTATTTCTCTTGTATCTCCTTCTTAACCTGGGGTGAGTTTATTCTTGGAAAGACTGGACAACATCTTGGAAGAATTTTGTTTATTACTGCTGGATAGATGTTACAGGCATCTAGTGGGTAAAGGCTAGGGATGCTGTTAAATGTCTATGACACAAAGGGAAGTCCCTCACAACAATGAGTGATCCAGTACATAATGTCAGAGGTATCACTGACCCAGAGTTGAGAAACCCTGAGTTGAGAGAACAGAGGTGTGTATACATTTTGAAGTTATGAAAGGTATACAGCACTCATAAAGCTGATATGTTGAAAGGGATTATTTCAACAAGCAATTATTTTGGAAATGTAGCTTAAGTCAGCATGGGAAAGTATTTGAATGTAATACTAACAGGTTTAAGCCTTCCTCATGTACTTAATTGACATTCACAGTAGTAGTTGCTTTTATTTGCCTTTCTTTGGACTAGCTGTCCTACACCCAATGTCTCACCTGATCTGGGGCTTTCTCCTTGCAAGCAGAATCTCTGCAATGCAGTACATCTTTTTCCACTGCAGAAGCCAAAGGAAATGATTCCCTCTTCTCTAGCGATAATGCTGCCCTGCAGCTGCAATAGTAGCATCCTGGCCAGTTCATTGCTAAAATACAGTTATTGTATTTCCAGGAAAGCCCTCTCAACTGATTTTTACCCCATGCATTTTTCAAATCTTGACCTCCAGCCTCCCATTAAGGCTGTCATTACATTCCATTTGCACTGCTGGAAAATTAGGTTTTGTTTCTGAGCATGTAGTCAAGAGCCATGACTGATACAAGGGGTCATCACCTCGGGTTTCTCTAGAAGAGGACTGAAGCCATTGTATATCTGCACTGGGATGTTGACTCTGACATCAGTCTCTTGGCATGGATAAAAAAGACCTAGAAGTAGAGGCAGCAAGAAGAAATACATTTGAGTAGTTTTGACAAGACATTAAGAATTATGAACTTGAATCAAAACAGGGAAGGGAAATAAAACAGTGTGATTGTGGAGATATAAGTGATAAGTTGATGAGGCTTGGTGATTGAATGTGTGAGAGAAATGGACAAAGGAAGGCAGAGGTGGTTGATGACTTTTGAGACAGTAACATGAAGGGAATAATGATTCTACTATAGAAGAACATTAACAGCCAGAATGAGACCCCCCGATTTTGTTGCAGAGTCAAAAAGGAGAATTTAGGGAAGTGTAATTAAATTCATTTTGGAAAAGCTATCTTCGATCTACCAGTAAAACATTATTTGTATGTGCTTACTACTTATTTTATGCTTGCACCTTGTGTAATATTAATTTCTGCCACAAACATTACTAACCCTTACAATAAGGACTTGAAACATGAAGACACAAAATACTCCTTTTAACTGATTGTAACATTATAGCATTTAAAATAGTTATAACAAAATTTCCAAATACATATATACATATAGGGATAGTTGAGAAAACAATCCTAAGCAAAGTTTAAAATATGAGGGATATTTTATAACCATAAATTACAGGTCAGGTCATAGCTCATTATACCTCAATATACTCCTGAAATAGAACTCAAATTATAGTACATATTAATAACTTAAGGAAAACAAAATATAAACAGTTGGAAGACACACAAAACTTGTACTTCAAAATTTTTCTTTCTTTTTTATTTATTTTTTTAGTTCTGCTATAGGGCACGTGTGCTCACTTGAAAGAGACAGAGTCAAAGAGAGAGAAAGTAAGAAATCATCCCCTTCTGGGGATGACCATGCCACAATTCTTTCTCCTTCATTCTCTCAAGATTTAGGGCATGCATGCACACAAACGTGGAATGATTTTTTTTTAAGCCCAAGTACAGGACTCAAACAGCACAATTGAACATGTGGGACCCAGCTATTTTAACTCGAGGTCACCTAAATTATTTTTTAAATGGCAGAGAGTGCCTGCTTTCTCCACAGAGAGAAAGAGAGAGAGAAAGCACCACCAATGGAACAT